>MU750816.1:22648-55999 GCA_026770625.1 Nicotiana glauca | reverse complement strand
ATAACCGGGTACCGAAGTGATAAGCTTCTTCAGGAGGCTTATTTCCAATAGAGTACTAAATAGATAAATATATTTACGGCGGAGTCCCATATGGATAAGCTTCTTCAGGAAGCTTATTTACAACGGAGTACTAAATGAACATCCATAATATAATATATTTATAACAATGAAATCCTTTTTAAAACATTTTGGAGAAATATAAATTGCCACTATCCAGAAGTACTTTTTTAAATATATCACTTAACGAAAATACAATTTTCTTATTTACGAAAAAGCTTTTTAAAATAGAATAACAAAATTTAGAAAGTGGAGCCAAACAAGCGCCAAAGGTAATTACCGGCCCCATTGCCATTCCGGTCACTATCACTTTCAGCTGCCAAACGCAAAAAGCCATTAAAACGCGTTTCCTTTCCTTTAATTTGGATCCCGCGCGCTCTCTCTATCTCTTTTTCAATAAAGCATAGATACCGAAACAGTTGGAGAGTAGAGATACTTGGTTACAAAACCAGTAGCCTTAAATAGTCCATGCAATGCAAGTACAGGCTGCCGCCATGGCGAATTTCTCACCATTGTTATTAACGACGATTTGGCTAGTGCTTGTAATTTGTAAAGGAATAGAGAGTGACCATTCCTCAGCTGTTGGAGATCCAGGAATGAAAAGAGATGCCTTAAGGATTGCTTTAGAAGCTTGGAACTTTTGTAATGAAGTTGGTCAAGAAGCTCCTGGAATGGGTAGCCCTAGAGCTGCTGATTGCTTTCATCTTTCTGGTAATTCAATTTAACCCTCTTTTTGTTTTTTGTTTTTTGTTTTTTGCAAGGTTTAAAGTAAAAAACTCCTTGTGTAATAGGCATTGAGTACTTCTTCCCATTCGCCACGGAGTTTAAGAAAAAATAACTTTTGAAACATATGTGTGTGACTAATGTGAAGCTTAAAGTTATATTATTTCTAAATATAGGACATACTAAAAAAGGAAGTGACAGAAATTGGGATATAGGGAGTACTGGATTTGAATATCTAAGCTACTAAGGTTGTATTTTTGTAGACCCTGACCCTATAATCTGATCTATTTTTGTTATGTTTTGCAATGATTGTGTGATGTGCAGCAGACAGTTCTCTGAGTCACAAGGTAACCGAGTCGGATAATAAGCTAGGAGTTGGCAAGACATTCCCTGGTCTGAGTCCTAAGGCTATGAATAATCCGGACTTATATGCTGTTGAAAAGGAACTCTATCTTGGTTCATTGTGTGAAGTTGATGACACGCCGAGCCCATGGCAATTTTGGATGATAATGTTGAAGAACGGAAATTATGACACAAAATCTGGTCTTTGCCCAGAAAATGGGAAAAAAGTGCCCCCTTTTAATCCTGGAAGATTTCCTTGTTTTGGGAAAGGATGTATGAATCAACCTATCTTGTATCACCAGCCCACTTCATTATTAGCCGATGATATTATGCGGGGAGGTTTTAATGGTACCTATGATTTGGATTCTACAACAGGTGGCAGTAGTTCCTTCTTTGAGGTGCTCTGGGAAAAGAAAGTTGGCACAGGGGGTTGGGTATTTAAGCACAAACTCAGAACCTCCAAATTGTATCCATGGCTGATGTTGTATCTTAGGGCGGACGCGACCAAAGGGTTCTCTGGAGGCTACCACTACGATACCAGAGGAATGTTAAAAACTGTAAGCTCACTGTTCTTGTCCTTGGAATATGTTTTTATTCCCTCCATTCAAATTAATCGAGAAACTGATTTGGGGTTGTTTGCTTTGATAACTTCACCACTTTAATTGTGAAAATTGATATAAAAAAAAAGGCCTTATAAATATCTATTGGTTCCAAGTTATGTTTGCCTTTACTAGCATTATTGTTAAACAATAAAGCATGAAGCTCTGCAGGAAGATTCTTTTTTTTTTTGTGCATCAGGGAACGTTTGATGCCTGACATTAAAAATCTACTTACAATTAGGGGTAAACTTGATTCTTCATCAACTTAATGTCAATCCACTTACGTGGAAGAGGAAATAAGAAATCAAAAGAGAAAAAATTCCATTTCAAGAGGCTGTCCACATTAGAGCAAATAGGCCTGCCCTGAATGGCTGTTGACACCATGATCAATTAGTCGTACGTCTTATTCTACCACTAAAATTCCGAGCACAACTGCAGGTGATTTAATTGTGAACCTCCCTGGTTGGTCACCAGGCCTCTGACGGGTACATTTAAAAATTAACGCCATTACTGGGGTTGCATTTTTTGCTATCAGTTTTGAAGTTAGTACAATGGAACTTGGAGACCCTAAGCTAATACTTTATTAGGATTAAGGGGGTGGGTTTACCATAAAGAGATGAGTAGGCTGTAGAGAGCATGGGGAGTGTTGGGCCTGACATGAATTCGTTATATAAATGGTCTGTCTGGTAGTATTAGCAAAGAATTGAGAATACTATTGATATACATATGGCTATCGAGGAAATCCGGTGGCAAGATTATTAAGAATCTTTCTAAACCAAGTGTTAAAAATGAAATACGAAGATATTTTATTTTCTTTTACTGTTTGAAGAATTTCATGGTTTTTCAATGTTATTCCTGATAACAGCACAATTATTGTTATTTCAGCTCCCGGAGTCACCTAATTTTAAGGTCAAATTGACCTTGGATGTGAAGCGAGGGGGAGGACCGAAGAGCCAGTTTTACTTGATAGATATTGGCAGCTGCTGGAAGAACACTGGTGCTCCATGTGATGGAGATGTGCTCACTGATATTACCAGATACAGCGAGATGATCATTAATCCAGAAACTCCAGCTTGGTGCAGCCCCACAAATATTGGCAACTGCCCACCTTTTCACATCACACCGAACAATACTAAAATCTACAGGAATGACACCTCTCACTTCCCTTACTCAGCTTATCACTATTATTGTGCTCCTGGGAATGCCGAGCACTTGGAAAAGCCATATAGCACATGTGATCCTTACAGTAATCCCCAAGCACAGGAGCTAGTTCAGTTGCTGCCACATCCAATATGGGCAGAATATGGCTATCCAACCAAACAAGGAGACGGCTGGGTTGGGGATGGAAGAACATGGGAACTTGACGTTGGTGGCCTTTCCAGCAAACTTTACTTCTATCAGGTAAGTGGGATTGTTACCTCTTTCTCAAAATACAGTGCAAAAACCATGTTAAAATCAGACAGAAATGCACGAGGCATTTAATGCTCAAGATTAAATAACAAGTGGCCAGACCAACCTGTATGATTCAGTCCTTGCTCTTTTTGGCTGCAGGATCCAGGTACACCTCCTGCTAGAAGAATATGGACATCTCTGGATGTAGGGACTGAAATTTTTGTTAGCAACAAAGATGAAGTGGCAGAATGGACTCTGAGCGACTTTGATGTTTTACTCACCTCATAAAACCGTAATAATGATACCATTCTATTTAACATTGTAACTGTAGCCAAAGCAAAATCAGATAGTGGGGCAAGGTCTCATCATTCTTGATGTCCAAACTTTATCTTTCTATACTAGATCTGATCTGACGGGGCAAGTCCTGTCAGCTTTATTTCCCTGACTGAGAGGAAAAAAGAATTTTGTTTTTGCTGTATTTTCGCGGACTTCTGGGTGTTCACTTCGCCTAAATATAGCATTGACTTCTGGTGGAATGAAAATTACAGCACAGTAACCTTCGAAATAAACCTGGAACTCCCTGCACTTTCTGTGGTTGCTTTTCGAGCTTGGATGAACAGACATGTGCTTATGTGTATAAGTTACGTTCTTTCTGAGATGTGTATTGTTAAAAAGAGCATGCAGCTTGTATGAGCGTCAGAAAAGGAACGAACACAAAGCATATCGTAGATTATGTTAGTTCTTTGGCCATGGTCCCCTTTGGTACCTATAATTTATGGCGGTACGCCAATTCGGCTGGAGTGCTGCAGTTAATCTACTTATCTTTGACCGTAATTTCTATCCTAAACTACTTCAGGAAAGTGGCGGGCTACTATGAGAGATTGTCTTAACGTCTTCCTATTGCACATTTTGGTTATTTAATTTTTTGTCAAGGCTATGCTGTATTACCATCACAAACCCATAACGGAACGGAGTGTGTGATTATCATGTTTTAAGATGCTCGTGGTAGGTTTAGAATTTTGCATGGAAAGCTACTGATGAAGACAGTAGAAGACAATAGTAAGTGCTAATGGAACTTCAAATAGTCACAGGTTTGATCTTTCTGCTCTCATTGAAATTAGTTAGCTTATTCATGCTCAAAATCCTTCAGTACTGTCATTCTTACATGCCCTTCAACGTAATGCAGATACTCCTTTGATGCTGAAAAAACTTTGTTTGTTGTCTTTGTAGTATCAAATGCTTGTATACAAATGCTTATGAAACCAAAGGTTACTGTCAGAGAAATGCCCTTGGCCTGACAGGTAAAAGTAAGGCAAACCAATGCATTTCATGATATTTCTCTACTGAACTAAACTTGTTCAGGCTACCAGTTTGAATGGAATAATGGAGCTATAAATGTGCAATCAATATCTTAAACTAGTGTATATATAATACGCTCATATTCACCCTTCTAAAAACGATGAGGTGGATGAGCAATGGGAATTTATTGTCCCAAGCACTTAGACTGTGTCATGGCTTCCATGCTTCCATGCGTTTACTCCAGTTTCCTTCCACGAGCACTAAATCATGAGCAAACTCTGTTCTTGTCTGCCGAAGTTGTTGCCGAATGAGCATATGATAGTGGCATCACACACAATTGCATTTTCATTTGGCTTCAAATGTATTTCTTAAATATGAAGGGAAAAAGAGATGAAGAATGGCCAATATCCAAATGAAAGCCTAGAGATCAGCAAATGTGCACTGAGGCGGACCCAGGATTATAACGCATCGGGGGCACAATATTCTACTCAACCAGTGCCCCCTAATGGCTTTTAATGTTTAGGGTGCCAAGTGATTTAACTTAACCATTTTCAAGATTCACACATATACATATACAAGATTTCTGCTGAAGTTTACGGGGTCCGGTTATCCCTTAATATTACTCATAGATCTGCCTCTGTGTGCTAGTACTACTTTATGCTTATTATTTGCATTACGAATAATGGTCTTTTCTTCATGAATCATGATATGAATTTCCTTTACCACTGTTGTTCTATTTTGATTTTCTTATTACTTGTCTTTACGTGGATCAAGAAATGGTCCATCTCTAGGTGAAATCCCTAAATACCTTATTATAGCGGGAAAAGAGTGGATGTGGGTGAAGAGAGGTCTAACCATATATTCTCTTTTTAGGCTTCTTGTATGAACGGACCAAAGAGGCATTTGACACTTAGTTGCCAAAGTTCAGAAATTAGCAGGACCTTAGAAGAACTGCTCTGAATAACTGTTTCATGTTTGGTTCTGCTTGTGTTCATATAATTCAGAGAGTAATTACCAAGTTGTACTAATATCAGTCAAAACTTGTGCAAAGTGAACTAATTACTACTTGGTAGTCTCTTTGCGATTATAGACAAAAAGAGAGCTGCTGCGCCTGTTCTTAATGATAATAATAATACTAGGTAAAGCAGGCCAGTGATATCTCATTTAAGCTCTTTATGGCAACGTATTCGTGGTTTAAGATGCTTTTGACTATTATAAAAAAACTTATTTGGAGACCAACGGGCAGGGCTCCAGTTCAAGCAGTTGAAATTAATAACCAAGACCTAGTCTCAGACCTAGAGCTATAGAGTGCGAAAGACAAAGGCTGACGTTTTCATAATAACAAGGTGCCCCTTTTTATTTGAATTTAAAAGGGTGATAGTTTTATCCATGATAACCGTAGGAGCTCGCCCTGTGAGGCCAGAGTGAGCTTAGCAGTCAGCCATCATTTGAATTATATTACGGATAATTTGCCTCATTCTTCAGGCCAACGGCTTTGCTCAACATTTTCTGATTGTGTGCACAACCATATGACAACATTTGTCACGTATTATATATGTAGGGTTAGGAGAAAAGAGAACAAAAGCATCCTATTAATACTTGGATGGAAAAGCTAGGAGGCTGACCGATCACATGCAAAGAGGAAAGGAAAAGGACACCTATTTTGCTTGGTTAGACAAGAATAAAAGAATTAAAAAAGGAAAAAGCGAATTTACAATGTGTACATGTTGTTCTCCTTAGTAATTTTATATATATAAGAACATGAAGCGCTCGGAACACAGGGCCGGGTTCTTTTAGGTATTGATACACTTGTAAATTGATTCATCGACTTATAACCTACTCAGATGCATGTATATATATTAAAAACAAATTAAAACGTCTCGACGTGTGTGTGTGTATATATATATATATACACCTTGTATACTATGCACTTAGTATATATAATACACTATACTAATCGTAATTGCACATAAGTCCGATTGGTGGGTTGTAATAAAAACTAAGCCTGTAGGTAGGGTGGAAGTCGAGAATGTGTTAGATGTTGCATATCAAAACGATATCTCTAGTGTTCACCAAATAGTGGACGAAGTTTTAGAAAATAATTTGGAAGATCCTGAACACATATTGGAAAAAGTTGATATAAATGAAGTAAGAATTATAGAAAACGAGAAAGAAGAATCAACTGATGAAGCTCAAACTAGTGAGGAAGAGGAATTCTCGGACGAGGAACAATACGTCGATGAGCTTTAAAAGATTGGTTTCTTTAATAACTCTCGTTTATAGCTAGTTTCTTCATATATTTCCATCTAAATATGTATTATATTATGCAGATGACAGGCAAGGGATGAGGTAACAATGATCTTATTGGTTCTCGGGGTCGAGAAAAGGAAAGGAAACCAAAGAGGAGGGTAGAAGATAATACTCAATCTTTTCCACCATCTTCAGAGATGCATATGCCTATGCCTATGTCTTTGTCTCCACCCCAGGGCTATTCTGAGCTGCCACATCATCACCAGTCCTACACCTTCGTGCAGACACCAGGTCTTTCCTCACAGGGCCATAGGACTGTACGTCCGACATATAGTCCAGTTGCTGCACGACCACGTGGATCGCAATCATCTGCATCGCATGGATCGCATCGATCCATGTCACATCCACATGGATCACAGCCATCAGTGTCACAGCCACTCGGGTCACAACTATCAATGTCACATCCACTTGCGGTCCATACAGCTATGTCGCAGTCACAGGGCTCGCATCCATCTTCATCTGGGACTCCATCTATTTCAGGCCTTCGCTTGCGAGATACTAGCTCTGCCCTCTACACCTTTCACACATGCCTCTGATATACATGCTTCAGACGGTGATGCTGATGATGACGAGGAGGTGCATTATGATCAATATGGCAGGATCATCATAGTCCCTGAGGGTGATGAGTAAGAGTTATTTGTTATTTTTACGTTTATTGTTTTGTACAGTTTTAATAAGATATTAATGTATTTTTTTTATTAAATTACAGGTTCATCCTTAGTAATATTACTACGAGGATAATTACCAAAGCCACCAAAAAGCTTTATGATAAACCTTATGTGACCTGGAGTGAATTCTCATTCTCGCTGAAGGAGCAAATTTTCAATCAATTTAAGGTATAAATGTTCTTTTAAGCAGTATAATTATTTATATTTATGATATTTTCATATAATACTTAACTTTGAAATACAGAGCAAGTGTGCATAGGAACACCGCTATAGCGCGGAAGTGGTTGCGAATTTTCATCTCAAAGCTCGCAAGCGGTTGTCGCATTGTCTCTCCAAAGCTAGAAAGTTGAACCAGAAGCCTGACTGGTTGCTTCGGAATTTATGGGAGGATTTGCAAAGGCAATGTCTTACCGCAAAGTTCTTAGAGAAGAGTAAAAAAGGAAAGAAAGTTCGTGCATCTGAGAAGGGAGGATCCTTGCACATTGGAGGTGCGATCAGCCTAGGGACAATAAAAAGAAGAATGGTATGTAATTGCTTAATTTATTTTAATTTTCAAAGTACACCTATTCTGTTTATTAACTAAAACTTATGAGTTTTCAGGAAAAGAAGTTGGGGCGTTCGATGAACCAAGATGAGCTATTCAAGGAGACTCGCATTGTAAAGAAGAAGAAAGAGACGGATCAAGAAAGGTGGGTCGAGGGCCGAGCCTCGATTATACATGTAAGTTTTCGCTTTTCATTAAGTATTTTGATTTACTTTTATATAAATTTTGAAATACTAATTCAATGTAATTTTTCTTATAGGGTCGCTTCACAGCTGAAGTGGAGGAATTCATATACAGTCAGCCACCTAATGAGTCGGGCGAGCCAATTAACCTTCGGATGAGGATGCTGAAAAAATATGGACGAAGGCTGCTGGCAGTCCAAAATATGGGAAGATATACGGGCTTCCTACTAAGAAATTCCATCACCATAAGTGTGGAATGCAAGGAATAGGGACTTCCTCGCAAGCCGAGCAACTTGATGGGGAGATGCGGGAGACTGTGACAAAGCTTACACTCGAGCTAGAAGCCGCCAAGGAAAGAGAAAAGCTTAGAGATACTCAGTACATTGGCATGCAAGAGCAGATAAAATCTCTCCTAGCTTCTGGCAATTTTTCGATTCCCCGGTCTCATGAGTCATCGCCAGAGACTCGTCTATCCCGTTCACATACCTCCCGTACTCCAAGTGCTCATTCCTCCCGTCTTCCCCATGATCGTTTTTCCTGTCCTCGACAAGTACACCCTTCTGGATACCGTCTTGGTGATGAAAGTTCATCAGACGGTGATGATACAAAACAATCCTTGACTTTTATACACTTTGAACTAGACAAATACAATCGGTTTTCTAATGGGCTTGTAATAACAGTTAATTTAGTTTGGTTAGCTTAATGTGTTAGTTCTATTGAACTTTATACTTTGTTAGTTTTAATGTTGTTGTTGTGTTGTTGTTGTTGTTGTTGTTCTGTTGTTGTTGGTATTGTTGTTGTTGTTGCTTGTCATAGGGATTTGGTATGCTGGCAGATGGTGTAGCTGCCAAAACAGGCAGTTTCTGTCAAAATTATACCAAGAAAAGCGACCAACTTTGATCATTTTTTGGTCGCTTTTCTCTTTTAAAAGATAATTTTCTGCCAATAGAGACCAAGTTTGGTCGCCAATTAACCTAGATTTCTAAAAAAGCGACCAACTTTGGTCGCTAGTCTAAAAAAAAAAATTTATTTTCTAGAAAAAAGCGACCAACAATGGTCGCTTATATTTAAAAAATAATTTAATTCTTCAAATTAGCGACCAATGTTGGTCGCTTATGTTTAAAAAAATTAAAACAATAGCGACCAACTTTGGTCACTATATCCCAGATTTTAAAATATAATATTTTATTTACAGAGCAAAGTTGGTCGCTTTATTTTTATTAATAATAAATTTAAAAATGTAATTTAAGATTAGAAACCAACTTTGGTCGCTAAATTTATATTATTAAAATAATAAAACGACCAAAGTTGGTCGGTATATTTTTTATCCGGAATATTTGATCCTTGTAGCTTAGAGACCAAAGTTGGCTACTAATTGGCGATCAAATTTGATCACTAAGGTAAAGGGACCAACATAATATCGACCAGGCCTCTTTGGTTGCTTTTTAACCTGTAAGCGACCAACTTTGATCGCTTTTTTCCGATTTTCTAGTAGTGAAAGGAGAAGGGAAAGGCTTGGTGTTGGCCAAGTGAAGTTTGTTTTAATGATTGAAAAAGGAACTCAAGCATGAACCAGGTCCATACACAATGCACACAGACACATGCAAAATTGAGCATAAGGGATGCACGTGAAGGAGATAAGCCTAAGTTGTTATAATTGATATCTCCTTATTGAAAAGGTTGCATAGTGATAAGGAGAATGACTCCTTATTCGAAGAGAGATTTATCCAAGATAAAAGAAGGGTTAGAAGTTGAAGATAACTAGAACTCTTCCACCAAGGAAGAGTATAGCATTGAAACTCTAGTTATTTTCTATTCTATCAACTCTATAAATTCAAGATGTTCTCACTTTATAGGAATGCACAGAAGCTGAAGTTAAATGCGAGTTGAGAGCAAAATGGTAAAACATTTTGCAAGCAATTCTTGTGTAATTTAAGTGTGCAAACCTGAAGCTACATGAACCAGATAGAAGAATCAGTTCTAAGTGTTTGTCTTTTATTCTAGTTTTATTGTAGTAGGTATTTTCAAATTGTACCTTTTAGCTTTATCTAGAAGCAATTGTATTAGATACTCTAAATATTCAAGTAAGAGTTAACTTGAAGCTATCACAACAGTTAGAGGCTGGTTGACACAACGGAATTAGAGGTAATCCTTAGGTTTACAAAAAATTTTGTACATGCTGTTTTGGCTCAGTGATTTAATGAAGTGTTGGGAAAAATCCTACTGAGTAGTAGGTCGTGATTTTTTCACCTTTTGAGTCGGGTGTTTTCCACGTAAAAATACTTGTTTTCTTTACTTTCCGCATTTATTAATTTCGTAATAGTAGTATAAGAAACACATAGAAGAACCAAGTGCTTCTATAATCTGTGCACACAAAAATTGGACACCACGCAAATCACCCCCCCTCTTATGTGAAATTAAAGTATAAAATATCAATTGGTATCAGAGAAGATTATTCTAGAAGAGGTTTACACCTTAGGAGAAGATCAACATGAGTGCGCCACCTGAAAACTGGGAAGGGCAATCCACTGTAGGCCACCACTCTTTAATCGCTAGTACTACTCTTAGTGAAAGAACATGATGAGCGATCATATTATAGAAGAGGACTATGAGCTATGGGACATTGTCATCGATGATCCACTGGCTACCTGGAAGAAAAATAATGAAGGAGTAGATGTGCCAAAGACAAGATTTGATTGCACTGCTAATGACTTGAGGAAGTAGGAAAATAATGCTAAAGCCAAGAAATGGCTTGTCTGTGGACTTGGTCTTGATAAGTACAGTAGATTCCAAGGTTGTAATGCTGCTAAGCAAATTTAGGACACCCTGCAAGTGGATAAAAAAGGAACACCTCAGCTGAAGAGATCCAGAGGAACCCTATTGTACTCTCAATATGAGAGTTTACTATGAAGGAAGGAGAAACTATTCAAGAAATGTACACAAGGTTCACTACACTGACAAATGAACTAAAATCTCTCGGAAGGATTATTCCTGAAGAAGAAAGGGTAAAAAAGATACTTGTATGGGTCAAAATCAAATCAAAGAAATTCGACATGCGAAGACAATTGTCATGAGTAGTCTGCGAATCAAATTGTGTTGTCTGGCCGAGGTCGAGCAGTGATCATCAACAAGGCCAAGGTCGAGCAGTGATCATCAACAAGGCCGAGGTCGAGCAGCGGTCAACAACAAGGTTGAGGTCGAGCAGCGATCAACAACAAGGCCAAGGTCGAGCAGTACAAATAGAAGTAACTCCTAGTTTTGCTTTGGAATCTTCAAAGGGAATATTCTACTGAATATTCTCTCTAATTGTACTATTTAGGGCTCCTTGGGATATCACATATAAAGAGTATGAGAGACAAGGGAAAAAGAGGGAACTAGAACGGAGAACATCTAAAAAAAACAGACTCTTTCTCTCTCTCTCTCTAGAAAAAATATAAACATTTCTCTCTAAAGAGATTAGATTATCTATTATACCGCACTCCCCAATCAGATCCGTAAAGGGCCCTAAGATTCTTGTATTTGTCTATCATTCATCTTTATCAAATGTAAGAGGATTCATCTCACTCAAGATTATGTATATTCTCCTTTATTTATATTTTATTGCTATTTAATGTTATTTAATGCATGGTCTTTTTTATACTATTAGATCCGGCCATAACTACTGCCAGAATTTATACTCAACTATATTTTTCTATTCATGTTATCCATCTCAAATCTGGAATTAATTATCCTTAACTAGGATTTACCCTCTATCTTCTATTTAATTAGTTTAGCAAAGTGTCTCATACTTTTTGGTCAAACAATTTGGTGCCGTCTGTGGGGATTTTCTAGTTAAAATTTTAGTTTCCTCTAGATCTCTAAAAACCAATTTTTACCCACTTTCTCTTTCTCTATATACGTAGCACATATATATATGTAGTGATGAACATTAAAGTTTAGGGATCTACTGCTAGGGATACACTTTGCTATTATTACCTCAATTTTTGTTGGATTATAATATGAGAGTAAACATTCTTGAATGTAGCTGTCAGAAAAGAGATTGTTATTTCTACGCCATCAGCTTTGCTATTTGTTATACTACAAACATGAACATGAATCATCTGACTGTTGAAAATGAAGATACTTTTGCTAGCTTGCTTGAATTTGCAGCTAACAACGATATAGAGGCATTTAAAAGTTAGATGGAGCATAATATATCTGGTATTCATGAGATTGGGCCGTGATTGCGGGTCTAAAGCTAGCACTCAAGTGCAGAGCAAAATGAATCATCCTACAGTGCAACTCTCAACTCTATGTCAATCAAGTCACAGGACTTTCCAAATCAAGGAATAAAGACTGCAAAAATACCAGGCCGAGATCCGGAGGCGGTTAGCCGAGTTCGATGAAGGCCAGCTCGACCAAATCTCTCGAGCATAGAATATCAAAGTAGACGGCCTTAAAAAAGTGGTAGCATCTATTAAAAGCATAACCAGAGAAGGTAACGTGGTCACTCCCCTCCACTCATCGACCGACCAAATCGAGGTAACGAACAATTTTATTTGGTTTTAACTAACTATTTTTCTAAGTGGGATAGAAGCAGCAACATTCTCCCAGATACATGAACATGGAACAATCGTTGTGATATAAAAAAATATATGGTGTGCCGCTTTGGCCTCCCAAAAAATATCAGTTGCGACAATGAACCCCAACTCATCAGGAAAGAGGTCGCCGAATTCTCCGAGAAGTAGCTTATCACAAGAATACTCTCCACACAGTACCACCCAGCAGGCAACGGGAAATCAGAATCCTCGAATAAATCGATATTGAACGTCATGAAGAAAAAAAATCCAAAGACGCCAAGAGACTATATAAACAGGGACTGGATTGCCAGCCCAGAAAACATGTAAATCTTTCTTATATATGTAGGCAAAGCATGAGTGCATGAAGCTCACACGTATTTTTGCCAAAGCGATGCTACATCAACTAAACAAGTTATATTCAACCTCGTTCGAAGTAACTAAGGGTTACATTCAACCTCGAAATCACATTCGACCTCACTCGAATTCACATTCTACCTCGCTCTAATTAACATTCAACCTCGCTCGAATTAACATTCGATGTCTTCGAATTCACATTCGACTTCGCTCGAATTAACTCACATTCAACCTCGCTCGAATTCACATTTGACCTCGCTCGAATTCACATTCTACCTCGCTCAAATTAATTAACATTCGACCTCGCTTGAATTAATTAACATTCAACCTTGCTCGAATTTACATTCGACCTCGCTCGAATTAAAACTCGACCTCGCCCGAATTCACTTTTGACCTCGCTCGAATTAACATTCGACCTCGCTCGAATTAACATTCGACCTCTCTCAAATTAACATTCGACCTTTCTTGAATTTACATTCAACCGCTCGAATTTACATTCGACCTCTAATTAACATTCAACCTTGCTCGAATTCACATTCGACCTCGCTTGAATTAATTAACATTGGACCTCGCACGAATTAAAAATCGACCTCGCCCGAATTAAAAATCGACCTCGCCCGAATTAACATTCGACCTCGCCCGAATTAACATTCGACCTCGCCCGAATTAACATTCGACCTCGCCCGAATTAACATTCGACCTCGCTCGAATTAACATTCAACCGCTCGAATTTACATTCGACCTCGCTCGATTAATTAATATTTGACCTCGCTCGAATTAACCAACATTCGACCTCGCTCCAATTAACCAACATTCAAACTCGCTCGAATTTACATTCGACCTTGCTAGAATTAACCCATATTCTACCTCGCTTGAATTAACCCACATTCTACCTCGCTCGAATTAACCCACCTTCAACCTTGCTCGAATTAAGTAACAGTCGACCGATCTCGCTCGAATTTACATTCGACCTCGCTCGAATTAATTAAAAATCGACCTCACTCTAATTAACATTCAACCTTGCTCGAATTCATATGCGACCTCGCTCGAATTAATTAACATTCGACCTCGCTCGAATTAAAAATCGACCTCGCCCGAATTCACATTTGACCTCACTCGAATTAACATTCGACCTCGCTTGAATTAATATTCGACCTCGCTCGAATTAACATTCGACCTCGCTCGAATTAACATTCAACCACTCGAATTTACATTCGACCTCTAATTAACATTCAACCTAGCTCGAATTCACATTCGACCTCGGTCGAATTAATTAACATTCGACCTCGCACGAATTAAAACTCGACCTTGCCCGAATTCACATTCGACCTCGCCCGAATTCACATTCGACCTCGCTCGAATAAACATTCGACCTCGCTCGAATTAACATTCAACCTCGCTCGAATTAACATTTGACCTTGCTTGAATTAACATTCAACCGCTCGAATATACATTCGATCTTGCTCAAATTAACCAACATTCAACCTCGCTCGAATTAACCAACATTCGACCTCGCTCCAATTAACCAACATTCGAACTCGCTCGAATTTACATTCGACCTTGCTCAAATTAACCCACATTCTACCTTGATCGAATTAACCCACATTCAACCTTGCTCGAATTAACTAACAGTCGACCTCACTCGAATTAACTCATATTCGACCTCGCTCTAATTTAGATTCAACCTCGCTCGAATTAACCCCCATTCAACCTTGCTCAAATTAACCAGCATTCAACCTCACTCAGATTAACTAACACTCGATCAAGTTCGAATTAACGTCTACCAATGATCCTTTAAACCCATCAATCAAGGAAAACATTCAAGAAAAAGAAAAATAGATGTAACGACCCGGCCGGTCGTTTTATAAATTTCAATCCTGTTTTTCCCATTTTGCTTCTTTATGTGTTATTCAATTACATTTCATCGTATAATGTTGGTTGGTTTGGGCTCGGAGTGGTTTGGTAGAGGAATGAGACACTTAGTCTTTTTTGAGAAAGCTTAAGTTGGAAAAGTAAACCGGATGTTGACTTATATGTAGAAGGTCTCGGATTTGGATTCTAATGGTTTGGGTAGCTCCGTTATGTGATTTTGGACTTAGGAGCGTGTTCAGAATGTAATTTGGTGATCCGTGGTAGATTTAGGCTTGAATTGACGAAATTGAAATTTTGGCATTTCTCGATCGGCAGTGGAAATCTTGATATCGGGGTCGAATTAGAATTCCGGAAATTGGAGTAGGTCCATTTCAGGTTATTCGGATGAGGTTTGATAGGTTTTTGCATCGTTTACGGAATTCGAAAGTTTGGAAATCCTTAGGCTTGAATCCGATGGTAATTTGATATTTTGATATTGTTTTGAGTGTTCCCAAGGTTGGAAAATGTTTGAACGATATTATGGGATTTGTTGTCATGTTTGGTTGAGGTCATGAGGGCCAGGGGTGAGTTTCGGGTGGTTAACAGATCAATTTTTGGCTTTAGAAGTTGGCAAATTTCCGGTATTTTGTTACAAAGAATTCTTTCTTCGCGTTCGCGAGAAGGCTATCGTGTTCAAAAGGGTTATTAAGAGCAGAGGGATTTTGTTCTTCGTGTTCGCAAAGGGGAAGCCGTGAATGCGAAGGTTTGATCTGAGTATGCATCGCGTTCGCGAGGAGGGCATCACGTTCGCGATGGTTGAGCTGGTTAAGGTACGCGTTCGTGAATGGGGAACCGCATTCGTGTAGAAGGATTCCAGGTCAGAGGCAGTTGTGCTTCGTGAACTCGAGGGCCCTACTGCGTTCGCGAAGAAGAAAACATCTCGGCAGAATGTTTAAGTTCAAAATCGTGGGTTTTGGTCCATAATTTCAAAATTCATTAGAGAGCTCGGGAAAATGCGATTTAGAAAGGATTTTTAGAGGATTGATTGGGGTAAGTGTTCTTCACTCAAATTTGGTAAAATCCCATGATTATGTCTTGATTATTATCATTTAATTCGGAAATTTGGGGTAAAAATTGGGGAAAATGGAAGAAAATTTTGAGAGTTGATTTTGGGGATTTGGATGGCCATTTGATGTCGAATTTTGGTGAATTTGATATGGGTAGACTTATGAGCGAATGAGTTTTCCAGTTTTGTGCCGAAACATGGGCACAAGGCCGGGTTTGAGCCAATTTCGGGATTTTTGAGTTAATTTGATTATTTTCGCATGCGCTTTGTTCCTTTGGCGTATATTTATGATAATATACTGATTTTTGTCAGATTCGGAGCATTTAGAGGCTGATTCGAGAGGCAAGGGCATCAGGGGGCTAGAGTTTTGTCCGGTTTAATTTAAGTAATGATTGTAAATCTTGTCCTGAGGGTACCAAACCCCGGATTTCACATCGTTTCACTACTTTGAGGTGATGCACACGCTAGATGACGAGCGTGGGGGCATGCACCGTTGGGGATTGTGACTTGGTCCGTCTCGTACGACTAATAAGTCGCATATTTGGTTGATAACTATTTGATATCATTGTGTTTTGGAAAGTATTACTATGTTTTGGGTTGAATTCCATATTTGGGCCTCGTGACAAGCTGTTTGGACCTTTAGAGGCTTTTTACTACTATTCCTCACTGTTTTGACTTAATATCTATACTCAGTCATGCTTTATTTTACTGATTTCATAACTCAGCTTTATTTACTCTATTTTTATATTATAAATGATATTTTTGGGATGTGCACCCTGTTTTTACTGTTAGCTCGAGCGGCTTGAGAGGTTTCTGACTGAGTATGGTCGATGGTCTATGTTATGAGGATATCATGGGATCGGGCTGCGAGCGTCAGCATGTTGTACTGATTTGTGATATATGAGAGGCCGCAAGCGTGATTTATTATGCCACGAGATGACTTGTTATAGCGCTTGGGCTGTAGGAGGCCCTCCGAAGTCTGAACACCCCCAGTGAGTGCGGGTACCCAGTGTGAGTGATGTGATGTTGCTCGAGGAACTATTTTTTTATTTATGTTGTTGCCCGAGGGGCTGATTACGAGTGGTTGTGAGGTAGTCCGAGGGGATGGTTCTGTTGATGTTTTACCTGAGGGGCGGTTTATGGTAGATGTCTTTCCCGAGGGACTGTTTACGTTTTTATCATTTTACTCACTATTTCATCACTTGTTTGAAACTATTGAAAGGTGTTTTTAAAAGAAAAGGTTTTTACTGAAACTGAGTTTGTTTTACATGATAATCGATTTCTGTATTATTTTGAAAATGTATTGTATTTGCTATAGTGCTAAGACGTGGAACTTATCAGTTTTTCTTACTTCTCAAATTTCATTTACTTTTATTACTTACTGAGTTGGCGTACTCACATTACTCTATGTACCTTGTGCGTAGATCCAGGAGTTGTGGGTCTTGATAGTGAGCACTGATCGTTCTTCCAGCAGGTCGCTGCTTGGCGTTCACAGCCTTGCACTTCTTATTCTTACCTTACTCAGATTGTTCTTAGTATTTTATTTCCGGAATATGACAGTTTTTCTTGTACTTACACATATCCTGTAGTTGCTCGTGACTTGTAACACCTCGATGTCGGGCTTATATTATTTTTTGCACTAGTTATTTAGACTTATGTTATGAGATTTTGTTAATTAATAACTTAAAAATGACTTTTTATGAAATACTGGTTGGATATGGGGTTTGTGTCGACTGGCCTACTTTCACGATAGGCGCCATCACGACCGGGTTGATTTTAGGGTCGTAACAATAGAATCAGAGATAAGTAACAAAAATAGAATCCGAAATCAAAAGAGGTATCTGAAAAGGCATCTTAAAAGGGCAAAGTCGCCCGTCCATATCTGAGGATGCAGATGACCTCCTCCGATGCTGCCATCATTGCCAAAATTGCCATCCTGGACTCGTTGTCCTTCTCCAACTCTACCATCTTCTCATCACTCGATTCATTAGCCTTGGTCTAACTCTGCTCAATTTTAGCCAGTAGGGATACCACTTGGACTGAAGGTCGGCACCCTCTGCTGCGATCCTCATTATTCGACCTCCTTATCCGAATTTCTCAAACTACGATTAATGAAGTTCGCTCACTGAGCTCAACCAAAAGACGACCTCGATAAGAGGAGGGACTAACTGTATGGGTCGAAATGAAATCAGAGAAATTCGATATGCGGAGACAATTATCATGAGTAACTTGCGAATCGAATTGTGATATCTGGCCGAGGTCGAGCAGTGATCATCAATAAGGATGAGGTCGAGCAGTGATCATCAACAAAGCTGAGGTCGAGCAGCAATAAAAAACAAGGTCGAGGTCGAGCAATGATAACAACAAGGTCGAGGTTGAGCAGTATAGATAGAAGTAATGGCTAGTTTTGCTTTGGAATCTTCAAAGGGAATATTCTACTGAATATTCTCTCTAATTGTACCGTTTGGGGCTCCTTGGGATATCCCATATAACGAGTATGAGAGAGAAGGGAAAAATAGGGAACTAGAATAGAGAATATCTAAAAATCATACTTTCTCTCTCTCTCTCTAGGTAAAATACAAACACATCTCTCTAAAGAGATTAGATTATCTATTATCCCACACTCCCCATCAGATCCAAAATAGGCCCTAAAATTCTTATATTTGTCTATCATTCATCTTTATCAAATGAAAGAGGATCTGTCTCGCTCAAGATTGGGTGAATCTTCTTCTTTATTTATATTTTATTGTCATTTAATATTATTTAATGCATGGTCTTTTTCATACTATCAGATTCGTCCATCACTACTGCCAGCATTTGTACTCAACTATATTTTTCTATTCATGTTATCCATCTCAGATCTATAATTAATTATCCTTAACTAGTATTTACCCTCTATCTTCTTATTTAATTAGTTTAACAAAAGGTCTCATACTTTTTGGTCAAACAATACTAATTAGAGTTTTTCCTATCACTTGGGAGAGTTAAACCACTGTCATACAAGAATCAAAGAATATTGCTACTCTTCCATTGGATGAATTAATTGAAAATCTTATTGCCTATGAACTTAGGAGACAGACCATGAAGATGGATGTACCTAAGAAGGAAAGGAGTTCGACTATCAGAATCATTGAAGGTTCTGATCTGGAAGATGATGAAATGGCTATGATCACAAAAGACTTCGAGAAGTACCTAAGGAGAGAAAAGGGTTCTTCAAGAAGTGGAAGCTACATCAAATCAAAAGCTATTGAGAAGCGAACCAATGATGGCTGCTACAAATATGGAAAGACTGACCACCACATCAAGAACTGTCCTCTGTAGAAAATTGAATAGAAGAAGGAAAGAGCTGATCGAAGGAAAATGTTCAACCCTAGAAAAGCAACAACAAAGGAACAATAAAGGCTATGGTCGCTTCTTAGGGAGATAGCTCAGATGATGATGATGAACGAGCACTTATGGCTACTGGAGAATCTGGTGAAGAAGTTGAGGTAAGTGTTTCTCATCTCAAAGACAAGATTAAGTTTTTGTCTAAGGAGAGGTTATCTGAGTTGCTCCTAGAGCTAATTGATGAATATGAGTGTAAATAATGAACATGAATAGCTGTCAAAAGAGTGTGCAGTTTTAAAAGCTAAGTGCAAAAACCTGGAACTTAGGGTTAGTGAAACTAAAAGTGAAAAATGTTGTGTTGAAGAACCAGGTTCATGAACTTGACACAACTATCCTAGAACTTAGATTTGAAAATCTAAAATTGAAATTAGGAGTAGGTAAAAGATAGTTGACTGCACACACCTCACTCTAGAAGAAAATTTAGGAAAAAATAAAGATGAGTTGTATAAAAGGGATGAGCAGGTAAGAATCCTAAAGGAGAATCTAAGTAAGGTCAAGCATGAGATAGACAGAACCTGTAAATGGAACAGGTCCTCCGATGCACTGTCATGGCTACAAGAACACCATATTATCAATAGAATAGGACTTGGCTTTGGGAACTTGGCACCTAAGTGGGATCCAAAAAGCAAGTACCTCAAACTTCCTGAGAATAAGATTTTCACACACTGTGGTAAAATAAGTCCCATAAAAGTGAATGCACTGCAAAAGTAAAGGTAAGTTAAAAGAACAAAGAATTTGTTCAAGGGAATAATAGGCTAACAAGTTAGGCTAAAAATAATTTGATTCATCCTTTTGCCTATAGAAAGGGACCCAAACTAGTTTGGGTTCCTAAGACTAACTCCTGATTTCCTTTTGCAGGTCGAAGTGAAGGGAGAATCTAAATATGGTACATGAATAATGGCTGCTGAAAGCATATAACAGGAACAAGAACCAATTCCTTTCACTTGAGGACCTTAAAGGAGGTAATGTCTCATTCGGAAATAGGAACAAAAGTGAGATCATTGGGGTTGGCAAGGTAGTTAAGACTGATTCTCACTCTATTGAGAATATCTACATGATACATGGACTAAAGTACAATCTATTGAGAATATCTACTTGATACATGGACTAAAGTACAATCTATTAAGTGTATCACAATTCTGTGATAGAGGTAACATGGTTGCATTCACCTATACAAAATGCTTTGTGATTAATCTTACCACTGACAAGATATTTTTTCAGGGAAAAAAGTGAACAACATATATGTTGTAGATCTGTCCACACTGTCAGATAATGAACTCACTTGTTTAAGTGTGTTGGATATCCCCTCCTTTGGCACAAGAGACTTGGACATACAAGTCTAAGTCAACTTAACAAACTAGTCTCTAAGGACTTGGTGATAGGACTGCATAACATTAAGTTCAAGGAAGATAAAGTCTATGAGGCTTGTTCAAGGTGGAAATATCCTCTTTCAAAAGAGAGAAAATGGTAAGCACCAGCAGGACGATGGAACTGGTCCATATGGATCTTTGTGGACCAATGAGAACATTTAGCAGAGGTAGTAAGAGATATGTTATGGTGCTTGTTGATGATTACTCTAGGTTTACTTGGACAATGTTTCTAACATTTAAAGATGAAGCATTTGACATGTTCACTTCTTTTGTTAGAAAAACTCAAAAACAACTAGGTAAAAAAGTTGCATCAATTAGGTCTGATCATGGTATTGAATTTAAAAATGCTAAATTTGCTGAATTTTGTAATGAGCATGGCATAGATCATATTTTTTCTACTTCTAGGACTCCACAACAGATTGGAGTAGTTGAAAGAAAGAATAGAACATTATAACAAATGGCTAGGACTATGCTTTTGTCTAATAAACTGCCCTATAGTTTCTGGGCAGAAGCTGTTAACACTGTATGCTACATCATAAATAGGTGCATGACTAGACCTCTTGTTGAGAAGACTCCCTATGAGTTACTTAAAGGGAGAAGGCCAAATATATCCTATCTTAAGGCATTTGGATGCAAGTGCTTTGTGCACAATAATGGTAAAGGCTCCGTCGGTAAGTTTGATCCCAAATGTGATGAGGGGGTATTCTTGGGATATTCTTCACATAGTAAAGCTTATAAGATCTATAAAAAAAGAACTATGTGTGTAGAAGAAAGTGTACATGTGGTTTTTATGAAGCTAACATTCTTTCTGAGAGACATGAACATGAAGATGAAGCAATTGGGCTGTAAAGAAACTCAAATGAAACCACAACCACCCAGACTAAAGTTGTACCAGAGGAAGGAACATGTCCTTCTACCTAGGGAAATCTGACAAGAAGGACTGAACAAAGAAGAACCGATCCTCAAACCTTGAGGGAACCTGTCCATGAACCTGTTCCTTAGCAACAAAATATTGAAGGAACATCTAGGGGAAACTAGCTGGTTGTGAAACCTTACAAGTACCAAAGTTCTCATCCCATTGAGAACACAATTACTGATCCAACCTTTGGAATCAAAACCAGATCTTCTTTAAAGAATCTTTGTGCTTTTGATGCTTTTCTATCCCTTATTGAACCTAAAAATGTTGTTGAGGCTTTGCAGGACACAGACTAGGTGAATGCAATGCAAGATGAAATAAACTAGTTTGAGAGAAGTCAAGTTTGGCATCTGCTACCAAGACCTAAGGACAAATCAGTAATTGGTACAAAATGGGTCTTCAGAAATAAACCTGATGAAGATGGAACAATTACAAGGAACAAAAGCAAGATTGGTGGTTCAAGGATATAGTGAAGAGGAGGGCATAAACTATGATGAGAATTTTGCTCCAATTGCAAGATTGGAAGAAATTAGACTCCTTATAGCCTTTGTTTCTTACATGGAATTCACTCTCCATCAGATGGATGTCAAGAGTGCCTTTCTCAATGGCTATCTAAATGAAGAAGTGTTTGTCAAGCAACCTCCGGGCTTTGAAAACAAGGAATGTCCTTATCATGTGTACAAGTTTGACAAGGCACTTTATGGGTTCAAGCAGGCTCCAATAGCATAGTATGAATGATTATCAAAATTCATGCTTGAGCATGGATACAAGAGAGGAAAAATTGGCAATACTTTATTCTTGAAAGAAAAAGGTAAAGATCTCTTGGTATTTTAGATATATGTTGATGATATAATCTTTGGAGCAACTATTGATAAGTTAAGTAAAGATTTTGCTAAACTAATGGAGAGTGAATTTGAAATGAGTATGATGGGTGAGCTTAATTTCTTTTTAGGCTTACAAATTAAAAAAAGATTCAAATGGAACTATGATCCATCAACAGAAGTATGTAAAAGCATTTCTTAAAAGGTTTAAAATGGAAGATTCCAAAGAAATTGACACTCATATTGCATCAATCACAAAATTGGATATAGATGAAACTGGTTCATCTGCTGATAAGAAGTTGTATAGGGGAATGACTGACTCTTTGTTATATCTCACTGCTAGCAGACTTGAAATTGTTTTTAGTGTAAGTCTTTGTGGTAGATTTCAAGAAAATCCAAAGGAATCTCACTTGACCGATGTCAAGAGGATCTTGAGATACCTAAAAGGCGCCACTGACTTTTGTCTATGGTATCCAAAAGGTAGTAATTTCAGCTTAGTGGCATATGTTGATGCTGGTAATGTAGGTTTTCTTGTAGATAGAAAGAGAACCTCAGGTATGGAATACTTTCTTGGCTCATGTCTTGTGTCTTGGGCCACCAAAAAGTAAAATTTTGTAGCCTTATCTACTGCTGAAGCTGAGTAAGTTGTTGTTGCCTCATGTTGTGCTCAATTGTTGTGGATCAAATAGTAATTAATGGACTTTGGAATTGATGTAGATTGTGTCCTCATATTTTGTGATAACACTAGTGCAATTAGTATAACCAAGAACCCGATTCATCACAAGAGAACTAAGTACATAGATGTTAGGCATCACTTTTTGAGGGACAACTATGAAAAGGGTTTGATCACTGTAAAATTTTATGCTACTGACAAGAAAATAGCTGACATCTTCACAAAAGATATAAGTAGATATCACTTTGAAAGGAACATGTTATAATTAGAGATGATTAAGATCACCTAAAAGTAACCACTTCTAACTCAACATTAGTTAGAAAATTTGTGAATTTTTGTACATAATTAGATTAGATTTTACTCAGTCTCATACTTTCATCAGTATAATTTTGTGCCATGCGCTAAAATGACTCATTAATCTCTAATGATATTATCTCTATTTTCTTGAATAAATCAGGCTTACACAAGAGATTTCTTAGTAAAGAACTTGGTTCATCAAGATTACTTGGTACGTACTCTCCACTCTGCATATTTTAAAATAATTATATTTGGATTATGATCTAGAAGAGAGTCCCATTTAATCCCAAAATATTTTGAACTTATCTGTTATGAAATGAACCAGTTTCATTCAAACAGAGTCCAAAACCGCAATAAGTGCTTAGATTCTAGGGACAGTCTTCAACGTCTTTTCAAACTGATTTCTAGCTTGATTAGACTTCTAAGAAGGCCGTCGTTACCCAATTAAACACCTCCTCTTTAAATTGATTAGGTCTTACTTGTTTCTTCACTTCTTAATTTTCAACCGTCAAAAAATTCTCTCTACCTTCTCTTATCTTCCAAACACACACAAACTGATATTCTCTCATACCCAAACACAGAAATGGCAAACCTTTATGAAAATCCCTCATCACCACCCAAGGAAACTACACCCACACTATCCATCACACCTTCAACCACATCCATCTCTAAGAAAGGAAGGTTCAAGATGATGGCTCGCAAGGTTGTGACTGGTGGAGAACAAATCAAGAAAATTAATGAACAATTTAAAGTGAGTCGAGGAAAAGAACCCCATAAATCTTATGAATCATTCAAGTCTACTATTGAGGGGAAGGAAACTGTCTCTTCTAAGACAGAGCAGGTAACATCTTGCCCTAAAGTTACACTTAAAGTTATCTATGAGGTTGCTACAAATCTAGAAAATAGGTTTGTTCTAGTAGGAACTGTGGCTGGGGTTGAAACAATTGAGTCTGGGAAAATTGGTGGTAAAAATAAAAAGAGAAAAGAAAATGAGAGTGAGGGTGCACAAGGTGTTGTGAGGGGAATGGGAAAAGGAGTGGCTGAATGTTCACCCACTCCTGTTGGTTTGACTGAAGAAACAGGTGCTATGGTAGTGTGGAGTGAGGAATCTGCTAGAAGAGAAGAAAAAGTGAGAGAAAAAGGGGAAAGTGGGTCTGGAGAAGCTTCTAAGGGGTTGGTTAGATTGGGAAAGAATGTTCAAGAACCTGTTCCATCTAAACATAAACCCCTCGCAGACCTACTGAATAAGGTGTTTGACAGTTACAATCCTAAAAAGAAAAGGAGTTCAGGAGTCAAAGCCCCTGGTACTGCTAGGCAAATAAGAAAATAAAGGTTGCATCGTCTATCCCCGTAGAGACTCCTCCTATAAGAGGGAGAGCTACAAGGAGTCAGAAGACGCAGAGTGAGGCTGAATTGGAAAAGGCCTTAGAAGAAAGTAAGAGAAAATCGCTGCTAAGGGAAAGAGGAAGGTGGTGGAGCCTGTTGAGGCAATTGAGATTGAAGAGATGGACCTAGTTCTTCTTGATGAAGAGGAGGCAGAAGAAATGGAGGCTGTGACTCCAAAGGCAAAGAAAGACAAGACTTCCACAAAGAAGTCCGTTTCAAAAACAAAGTTTGCAGATCCCTCTACTTTGGCTTAAAGAACCAGGTCTGTATTGAAATCTTAAAAAGTGAAAGTAGTGGAGGAAGGAGAAGAAGAAGAGGAAGAATCTGATGCTGAGAAGAAAAAGATGGTTAAGTATGGGAAGAGAACTATCCTGAAAGGTAGACTCCTCAGGGACTTGGAAGAGGAAGGTATGTTGATGCCGCTGGAGAAGTTACAATTGCAGGGTTAGAAGGACATGGTCCTTTAGATGGATGGGAAACTTGTCAGAACTGAGATTGTGGAGTTCATGGCAAATTGTAAGATAAAAAATGGCAGAGTCACCAGTGTGGTGAAGGGGGTGACAATGAGTTTTGATGACAAGGAATTGGGAGATGTTACATCTCATATTTTTGTACATGAAAATATGCCATAAATAAATTAATGAGAGCTCGGAAGTGAGATGTTACGTCCTGCATTTTTGTACGTTGATGTTTTATCATAAGTTAATCGACGTAAGCTCGAGAATGAGATTATTTTGGAATTATAAGTATTGTGCTATTTCAAACAAGGAATAAGTAAATTTGTGAAGGTGAGAGGGCAAGAAAATCGAAGAAAACGAGTTTCGTCGAAGTTTGTCAATTAGGGATAAAATACGGTACGAGCAATAATACCTGGTATTTATGGACTAGTACTATAAAAGGTACCATATGGCCATGATAGTAATGTGTATAAGGTGTGTTAAAAGTGAGTAGTATTTTAAATAATTTGAGATAATTTTTAATTATGTGAGTAATTGGTTAATTATTAATTAATGGGAGATTAATTAGTTAAATAATGAGTTAGTGGATAATTAATACTTTTGATAAGTATTAACAAACCCTCCCAAACGTGGAAACCCAAGAATGTTGATTTAAGTGACTCATTAGTCACATTGCTATATATATGGGATATGGGAAAAGGTTACGACGATATATACGCACCACCACCAGATCAGCTGGTATACGTTGATAATTTACCCACACTGGCCGAGATCATATGATGGGATGCCCTCAGAGGCTTGATGATGTTATGAACACATATACCCATGCATGGTATGACATTTATACGCATATGCATGACATTATAAAAATGAAATAATTCACAGAGCTACGCAAACGTACAAGTCGAGTCTTTTACTCTATGTTTTTCTCATGTCTATTATTTACTGATTTTCATTCCTTACATACTCGTTACATTATTTGTACAGATGTCCATTTTGCATTGGGACACTACATTTCATGCCCGCAGGTCTCGATAGACAGGATGAGAGCGCTCTAAGTAGGCTATCAGCTCAACGGAAGATGTTGGTATGCTCCATTTGCTTTGGAGTTGCTTGTTTGGTTAGTATGATTTAGATGTGTATTGTTTGGTATGGTGGGACTCTGTCCCGGCCTTTATGAAAATTATGTATTCATAGAGGCTTGTAGATAGGTGTCATGTATGTAAAAGATTGTATGGCCTTGCCGGCCTATGTTCAGTGTACGAGTATTCATATTGGCCTTATAAGCCCGTATGTCTTATATATAAGTTGTTATCACAAGTTGTATTCTACATATCTTACGGAAGCCTTCTGGCTCAGTTATCTATGATAGTATTATATGAAAAGATACATTATGTGGGTACTCAGTTGAGTAATGTACCGGGTGCCCGTCGCGGCCCACTGGTTTGGGTCGTGACAGGAGAGATCTTAGGTGTACCTTATGAAAGGTACAATGATTACAAGAAGCTCAAATAGCCAAGTCTAGAGAACCTCCCTACCTCCCTTACCATTACAAGGAAGTTTGATGACAATGATGAAAAACTTCGGCCCACCAATACAAAAGTGAGATGAAGCCACCCCATAAGTGTTGTTCGAATTTGTTAACAAAGTTGTGCTGCCAAGGCAGGAAAGGAGGCACATTGCCATATGCATGGACCTGGTCCTTATGGAATGTCTGGACAGTGGAAGGCGAATTAATTAGCCTGAATTTATCATCCAGCTTCTTGATAGGTTTTTGACTGGCACCAAAACTCACGTCATACCCTATGATTTTATTCTTACGGTTGTAGTTGCACACTTCAAGGTACCCATCAAGAAATGGAATTTTGGTACAAGCAAGGATCATTTTGGGGCAAACACTCTGACTGTTTGTGACTATGAAGTCCACACCACCCCCAAAGACCCTAGTTCATCCAAAAAGGTATCTGTCAACAGCAAAGTGCGAGTCTTGGTGCAAGAAAGTGGGGCTAAGGATGCTGAAATTGAAACACTGAAGAAGAGGTTGGCAGGAGTAGAAACTGAGAGAGATGCTCTTAGAGCTGAGCTTGAAAAGGAGAAGGAGAAGAATGATGCCATTCTTCAGGATATGTTGAAACTGCTTCAATCCAAGAACCAAGAACTTGGTCATTCCCAGCCGTAAGACCTCTTAGCCTAGTTAGACCAACCAGTGACTTGAATGGGAATTTTTTTCCTTTGCTCATGATCCAATATTTTTATTTTTATTTATGCTTTGTGGATGACTGGTATCAATGATAATCAATTATTTTTGTGCTATAACTGTTTGTTGATGCTTCTTAGATGGTTAGTATCATTAGATTGATAGATGATGCTTGATTCCATGTTTGCATTTGAAGTAGCCCCAGTGGCCATGAATAATTTTTATTAAAATATGGTTATCTAATATAATTATGCAACTTTTTGATGATGCCAAAAGGGGGAAATTAGGTTGTTATTTACTTTGGACTGTGAAGTTTTTAACCTAATGAATCTGGTCCTTCATGATTTATGACTTTAAAATAGAAAGTATTCTAACACTATGTTGATGTTAAGCTGAGTTGAAACAGGGCCTATGCTTATGAAGAGCACAGAGTTTGTCATCATTAAAAGGGAGGAATTATCTGGCCCAAGTGAAGTTTGTTTTAATGTTGATAAAGGAACTCAAGCATGAACCAGGTCCGTACACAGTACACACAAACACGTGTAGATTCAAGCATAACGGATGCACATGAAGGAGATAAGCCTAAGTTGTTATAACTGACATCTTCTGATCGAAAAGGTTGCATAAGTGATAAGGAGTAAAACTCCTTCTTCGAAGAGAACTTTATCCAAGATATGAGAAGGGTTAGAAGTTGAAGATAACTAGAACTCTTCCACCAAGGAAGAGTATAGTATTGAAACTCTAGTTATTTTATATTTTACTAACTTTATAAATTACAGAATGTTCTCATTTTACAGGCACACACAAAAGCTGAAGTTAAACGTGAGTTGTGAGCAAAATAGCAAGGCATTTTGCAAGCAATTCTTGTGTGATTCAAGTGTGCGAACCTGAAGCTACATGAACCAGATAGAAGAACTAGTTCTAAGTGTCTGTCTTTTATTCTAGTTTCACTGTAGTAGGTGTTTTCAAATTGAACCTTTTAGCTTTATCTAGAAGCAATTGTATTAGGTACTCTGAGTATTCAAGTAAGAGTTAACTTGAAGTTGTCGCAACAGTTAGAGGCTGGTTGCCACAAAGGATTAGAGGTAGTCCTTGCGTTTACAAAGAATTATGTAAATGTTGTTTTGGCTCAGTGATTTAGTGAAGTGTTGGGGAAAATCCTACTGAGCAGTAGGTCGTATTTTTCACCTTTTGAGCCGGGGGTTTTTCACGTAAAATACTTGTGTTCTTTACTTTTCGTATTTATTATTTTCGCAATAGTATTATAAGGAACATATAGAAGAACCAAGTCCTTCTATAATCTGTGCACGCATAAATTAGACACCACACAAATCATTCCCCCCCTCCCCTTGTGTGACATTTGAAGTATAAAACATCACTTGGTAATAGTTTGATTTTACTTTGTACATGTTGAATACAAAGTCTTGCGGTTTACCAGTAGGGATGGCAGTGGCGCGGGGCGGGTGTGGGGTGGATTTTGCTTAACCCGAGAATTTCAACCCGTCCTGTCCCCCATAGTTATTTTTTCTATTTACAACCCTCCCCGCTTAAATTTTCTCCTATTATTTTTTCTTTTTTATTATTTATTTTTTCTGACAAATTAGTTTGACATTTTATTATTATTTATAAATGATGAGTTTAATATTATTCAAGCACTTATGTTTTTCTTTTGTCCTCTAGTGAAATTGTACATTGTCCATGAAATAAGAGAAACAAGATTCTATCAGCTAATTAGTCAGTTGCTATACGCATAATATTTTGTTTTTCAGTTCGTTCTTCCTCAATTAGGAATCTTTAATTGGTGGAGAGAAGAAAATTTGCAAATAGGTACATGAGGATTAAAGGGAATGGAGTAGTTCTACTATTTCTGAACCCATAGACCACCAGTCAGTTGATTATCTTAAGAGGACAAAATTATATAAGACAAAAGATAGAGCTGGAACAAAACAGATCTTAGAAATACAAACTATCCGATCCCTTCTAACAGTTCGTAACAATGTTTCTCGATATGAACATTGTTGAATAGTAACTATTAGTGGCAGATCCAGGATTTTAAAGTTGTGGGTGCTCATTGATAAAAATTCTGTAAGAAGAGGATGTAAGAGTTTAGTTATGGGTGCTCTCTAAGTATTTATCTAAATATTTTTATAATTACCTATACAAATTTACTAAATCTTGTCAAAGTTAATGGGTGCTTGAGCACCTAAAATTTGAATGTAGATCCGCCACCGGTAACCATTATATTATTTTTAATACCAAAAATATTAATGAAAATATATATAATTACAAGATACTTTCTTTGGATAGAAACCTAAAATAATATTGCTAGCTGAAAAAAGAATGTAAAGTAGCAGTTGAATCCGCACTCAACGCGCATCAAACCCGACCCGCCTCGCTTTTAAAAAATTAAAATGGTTTCAACCTGCCCCGCACCGTATAAGAGCAAACCCACCCGTCCCGCATTAAAGAAAACCCTCCCCGCCCCGCCCATTGCCATCCCTATTTACCGGCATATTACCCCAAATATTTACGTTGCCTTTGTAAATATGTATTCCATATAATTGTTTTCTCGTTCTTTCAAGTTAACTCCCGTGTTATTTTTTCAATTTATACTCACATCTTGGTGCATACAAAACTTTAGTTTTAGTCCTTTCTCTCTGCTAACTCAGTTTTTATTCTAATTTTTCTTCTTTTTTCCTGTGTATTATTCCACCTTTCTTTTGGTCCTCACCTCAGATTCTGAATCAGTGACAAATATATGTAATTACTTAATGGTTGTTATTTTGGTGCAAGTCAATGGCTTTTGACACGATGAAGAAAGGATTAAGCAGAGGAAATCAGCAACAGTAAGTAAGAAAAAAAATTATTCTGAATATCTAGAAGGACAATTAATGACACCAGTAAGGAACATCAAATAGTAACATTGAAATTAATGTCTTTATTACATTCGAAAAAATGAAATATGTTGTCACATAGTATATGTTATTCCTAATTACTTACACGTATGATTCTTCTCCAACAAAAATGAATATAAACCCCATGCAATATAATATGCATAAATAGGTATAGGGTTGAGAAGTAGGAATATGGTTAAATTATTTGCCACCAAGACCAAGGTAGAAAGGTGCATTAGTTCCAGGCAACCACTCATTACCTCTAAGCCAAGCCCCAACAGTGTATTTAGTTGCTTCTTGTGGGCTAAGGACCTTGAAATTCTTGAAAAGTTTGTTCCTAAGGTTAGTAGCAGCACCAGGTCCTCTGTTTGCATACTCATAGACTAAACATGTTTCATGGAATGGCTCTTTGCCCCATTTCATATATCCTTCTGGCCTAATGAAATCACCAATCTCGTTTTCTATGAACACATTGGTGGATAATTGCTTCCATGGGCGGGTCAAGTAAGATTCTACCGTGAACCTCACTGGGAAGAGTTCTTTGTCTGGTACTATCCTGCAGTTTTGCAATACCAATCCAGTGATTTCACTCGGCAATTCCCTTCCGTCAGCTGTGATTGTGTTCTGCTGTTTCAGCCCACACTTCTTCACAATGATCTCACTGTTCTGGATCACAGCCGACCCCATGCCAAATATGAAATCCACTGTACCAGAGATGACACAGTTGCGGTAGAACTGGCGATGGGATTGATAGTACAGGGTGTCTTGAAATCCTTCCATGCTGCAGTCGAATACCGCCGCCCTATCTCCGTTGATTCTAAGTGCCACGGCTTGTTCCCCTTCTGGACCCGCTGTGTTGCGGAAGGTAATTCCTCTCGCTATGAACCCCTCGCTCTCAACAGCTGCAATATAATATATACAACTTAAACTCATTAATTCGTTAAATGCATGCATGCATGATGGGAGTATGTATATATATATGTACTTACCGACTGTAGCAGTTTTGGAGGTGGTGAATTTCGCTATTTTAACATTTTTGTCACAAGTGATGATAGATTTCCCTGCGCCATCACCATACATAAACACGTTTGTTTGTTTCTTATCGATAAGGACTTGTTCGTTATAAACGCCGGCCTTGACATAGATAATGTATCTGCCTTGGTGGTTTGGTGGGTACGCTCTGACTGCATCAGTGACGGTTTTAAATTTGCCGCTGCCATCCTTGGCAACTACTGCGTGAGGAGTAATTGGGCCAGGACCGATTGGAGGAAGTACTGGAGCAACCCCAGCAGCACCACCACCTTGTCCTTTTCCTTTTCCTTTCCCTTTTCCGGATTTTGCCAATAGCTTACGGTCAGCAACGGGGAACCATGTAGGGTAACCGTCCTGATCGATCTTGTTCGCCTCAAGGAGACGGCGATTAGGTGAGTTGCTGTCGCTGCTGTTGATAAGATTATCAGGAATTGTAATGTTGAAGGATTGGAAGAGGTCTGAAATCTTGGCTACAATGTTGAGTGCATTGTTAGTGAGTTGTGTGGCATTGACAACGCCATTTTGAATAGCGGTTTTTAACTCGGGGTTGTCGATGGCATCGACACATATGCTTTGGTAGGAGTAGACGGCACTGAGCCAGTTCAACAGATCATATGTATATTCATTTAGTGATTCAGTATCGGTCTCTCCAACCAAGCTGAGCGCGTCCTCAAGTTCTTCGACAGCTCTTTGCAACAGCTCCTTGCAATCCTCTATTGCCATGTGATTGTAAGGATCGCTGTCTTTGTTCACAGAAGTCTTCCCAGCCTCCTGCAGTCCTTTCTTCACTTCTTCCACTGTACTTTGGAAGGCTGCCATTAGATAGTCATTAATTGTAGCTGTATCGTTTTTGGCTACAGATTCAAGACTCTTGGCACATGAGTCTTTAAATTCAGCTGCTTGACAAAATTCATGCACTTTCTTCATTTGGACTTTTGTGCTTTGATCTTCTTTGTGATTCCCATTTTGGTGTACAACCACCACCACTCCTATTATCACACCAACTAGAAGAATCAAGGATACTAACGAAACCACTATTTTCCCCACCATCTTTTCTCTTCTTTAATTTTTCTTGTTTTTTGTTTTTTTCAGATATGTATAATTTCTTTCCCTCTTTCCTATAGAATAATGAACAAGGAAAAAAGGAAAGATGATAGTATATCAACAACTCGAGGTTACTCCTCTCGTTGGTGTTTATTAGGTTTTATTTTTACCAAAGAGAAGATGGATGATTGAATTGACATGGTAAGGGAAGCTTTATATAGGGCTTAAGAGAGAGAGTTGTAACATTAATTTGCATGGCGATCCGACCATTTAGCAGACTTGTTTGACATAACCTCTAAAATGATGCAGTGGACAGTAATTGATCAATGCAGATGAGTGGTTTTGGATGCGAGGAATTGTTCGTTTTCCTTGGTCAAGGAATTAGAGAAGGACCAAGTGAGATTTCAGTGTTACACCATTAAAATATACTAACTACTTAATTGTCAATTCTCATCAACTACATATACGGATAATATATTCTCTCTACCTTTCACAAATGTTCTCCTTTATTCCCTTCATTTTTTAATGTAATTTTCTTTGAAAAGAATTATCAACATTAACCATAAGCAGTTGTTATTAACATCTACTCATTACACCATAAGCTGTATTCAAACCTTAATATATTCTCGTTTAAAGGTAAAGACCTACTCCGATCCCTACTGTTGTTAGCTCATCCAAGCGTGGATCGCTGAGCTGATAAAAACAAAAAGGATTTTATTACTATATAATTTTTTAATAGAGCCACTATATTTAGAATTAATAAAAAGAAAATTTGGTGGAAAAATATTGTAAACATATTGTACACGTACCGCCGCTTAAATCTTGAAAATAAGGCAGATTACTGATCACGCCCAATTATGCCTTATAAAAGGACAATGCGGTCGTTGCAAATATAATTCGGTTTACAAGTCCGGAGTCGAATCCTACAAA
>MU750816.1:0-15961 GCA_026770625.1 Nicotiana glauca | reverse complement strand
TGAATAGTTTCCTCCTGCCTTTCTATCCGCAGTAGTAATTTACTCTGTTGTTCCAAAATGCACTTTAACATATCTTCGAGCATCTTTAGGTCAGTTTCCCTAGGTTCTTTGTTCCTATTAACTTCACCAGAAAAAAAAAGAACCATCAAAGTAAGGGGTTGGGGGAAGGTAAGAAATATAAGCACAACCGTGAAAGTGAGCATCTTGACCACTACACATATCACACACATTCTACACATAAGATTGAGTTGGTGCACAAAACTCGCTCTTAGGAATATTTTGATAAATTTGCCCTGGGTGGTTTCCTTCACAATATGCATAAGGAGGATCAAAAGAAGAATTAACAATAATAAAATTCTCCTAATTCCATGATGTCATGCTTCTCAAATAAATAAATAAACCTAAAGTAAAAAATAATAATAAAAAATCAAATAATAAAATAAAAGTTCAAACTTGAAACCTAGCAATATGTACACCTACAACTACACCGCTAGTTCCCCGACAACAGCGCCAAAATTTGATCATGCCCAACTATGCCTTATAAAAGGACAATGCGGTCGTTGCAAATTTAATCTGGTTTACAAGTCCGGAGTCGAATCCCACAAAAAACTAAGGTTTAGCTATAGCTGTTCACTAGAACCAAGAAGACAAACTTGAACAATTTCTAACTTATAGATATTTATATTCTTGTATTTAACTAATTAACTAATAAATTAAACTACTAAATTAACAACTAAATATACTAAGGGTTAGAGACAAGATTAAGGAGGTCTAGAGTTATGATTTCCCTAATTGTCGGAATCCTTCCCGCTATGTCTTCTATAATTTCGCTTAAGTTTTCACTACCAATAATGAGCACTCTTATTACCATAAATCTCTCCCGAGTAATTACGATAATTTACTAGACGCACTCTCCCGAGCTACGCTAGCTGGCTTTTAATACAGCTCACTTCAGATCGCACCCAAGGCTTCGTTATCCCTAATCCCACCTTTAAACACTCGGTTATTGATCCCTCATATACTCTGGGAGTGGTGTTATTCAACAATTACCTAAATATGCACTCTCTCCCGAGTTATGCATACTAAATAGGCACAGCTAATTGAGAAATTTTCAATCAACCAGAATGTAAACGTAGTTGAACAAATAGAGAAATGCTATGACTCAATTATATGAAAATATAACAAGAATTTATCCTACAAAAGGTTATAACAAATTAGCTATTCATAATAGTATGTAAAACTACAATACTAAAAGTCATAACCAACAATAAAAAATAGGAAGAGGAAGGAAAAACTCGTAGAAGAATTCTCCGCCTTGCTCCCAATGTGTTCTTTCCTCCAAGGGTGTTTTCTAACCCTAAAGTAGTGTCTCTTGCCTCCTTAGGTCTAATTTTTGTCCAAAATATGTCCCCTCCTATTCTTGGCCGACCTCCTACGTTTAATATAGGGTTTAGCGCTTAAAATCCCGTGTTTTGCGCTTTGGTCCTTAAAATTGTCGCTTCCTGCCGCGGTCCCACCGCGGTTACGCTGGGACCGCGGCCAAGTAGGCCCTCTGAATCTTTGGTAATATTCTACCGGGGTCCTACCGTAATCGCAGTTTTTCACCCTGTTCAGTTTGGAATTTAGAAAAACGTAAAACATGAAAGTTGTAGTCCTTTGAGTTAGCTTTCGAACCATATATTGTTTAGCCCAAATAGAGTTCTGAGAAAAAAGTTATGTCTATTTTACTAGACAGTGCATAATATGCCTCCTCGAGTCTTCGTTCGTACTTAATTATCAAATTTGACCCCCGAACCTGATCCCGACTTAATTCCTTGAACTTTTACTCAAACTTTAAAGCTCCAAATCACTTAAATTCATTCCATAACATCTATATAGCTCGGAATCACTCCTACAAGCCATAAAACACACCGTTAGTGCAAAATACTAGCGATAAATGCGCAAACTCAATTAAAGTGCAGTAAATTAGGGTGTAATAATCAACTAAAATACGTAATTATAGTCTATAATCAATTACCTATGACAGCAAATCAATATGACGTTGTAGCGGCAAAATTCCTTACACTAACGATATATATAACTTTAAACTCTACTATATATGGTCACACCTCTAAGTTTAAAAGCGTATCTGTAAAATAGACACCAACTTGTTAATTTTCTTCCGTTACATTCACAGGCCCTCCCTACTATATTTTTTGTTCAATATGTTATAAACTTTTATTCTCTTCATTTTTGTTCTTCCTTCTTGCTCCACTTTCGTTTCTCTTCTTCTGCTGCTGAAAGAATATAATACTTTCTTCATTACTTATTTCTATGAGTAAGTATCCAGCAGTAGTAGTGTATTGCATGTAAATGAAAAAAAGAGTTCGTGTGAGGATTCCGTTCCCAGATAAGTTAGAATAAAACCTTTCTAATGTATAATAATCATAAAAAGTTGAGACACACTTCTAATCTTTTCTATCTCTCTACCTTGTTTTAAAAAGCCAAAAGAACTTATATGTATCCCGGCATATTAACTCAAATGGTACTAATTATTGTGTTAATAATCGTGGAAAGTCAATGTAATACATTCAATTTGAAATGGAGAAAACAATATTTTACATTCATTTCAAATCTATTCGAGAGACTTTAATTTCTAACATGATCTTTCATTAGAATTATTAATTGAAATTCTTCTCCACAATTTTGTTTAATATTTCATTCCCATGTTTCACTATTAAACTCTTGAAACTTAGAATTGAAGGCACAAGTAGGATAAATTTTGATGAGAGTAGAGAATTTCATACGTATCCATTAATTAAGCAATAGACTTATTGCTTCTTTATAAAGTTTGGTGTTGCATTCTGAAGTAAAATGCACTAGCTAGGTCTTGGCCTAACCAAAATATTTTTCATTTATTTCTTAATGAAGCTTTTTGAGACATATCTACATTACGAGTGTATACGGGTAAAACTGGAGCTAATGAGCACCCGGATTTCTCGGAGGGCAAATGAAGTAAGGACATGACTGCAAAGAATTAGAATCGAATCCAGGAACCTCTCGTATCAAGGCCCAACCAAACCACCTGCCCTCGGAGCCCTCGGAGCCATCGAGAACACTCCCCTCGGATCCGCTTCGAGTTCCAAGACCTTAGAGAGCATTACCGAATGACCACCCACGATTAACAAAGGGCCTTGATATTCGCCTCTAACAGGATATCACTGCGTGAATCTCGGCCCATATCGACAGCAGATCTATAATTAGTGAAAAGAAAATTTTTTACCTTTAGTAGAATTGTACTTAGGGTAAAACTCCCCTACTACATAAAGGGGAAGTTGATTATTCAATAGGGACATTGTAACATGCATATCAAGGCAATATACATTTGTTTTCTCTGCTTCTAGAGGTTATTCAAAGTTCTTAATTTTGTTCATAACCCTTCATAAGTGTTTGGTTCCAAATCGAAGGGAGGCTAATTGTTTGGCTCGCAATCGAGCCCGAACTGGGCACTATTACTGGTTTGGTCATTTATTCTATATTTAATTTAAATCAAATAACGTTGCTAATCACTTGTATTGAATTAGTCCACATATCCTTACAACCGCGTATAAATTCAATAGTTATATATTTTTAAGGGTAAATAGTTTGGCGCTCATCGTGGTGAATAAGAATAATAGTGGTAATTTGATACAATTTTTCATAACACACTCTGTTTTACGCTTGTTCTTTGAGATTTTAATTTCAGGTCAACTTAAGAATGTCAAACTCTCAATCTGCTCACTTGAAAGTTGATGATGAGTCTGGCCACCACGGCGAAAACAACAATATAGTATCTAGCGACGAAGTACCCCCTGCTGACTCCAACGAAGTCCCAGTTGCGGACCCAATCGATGCTAACTCACATGTGGCCATCGATGCAAACCAGTCGACCGACCATGAGAACAGTGTTCGCGAAGCATCCCGATGAACAGCTCGGGGTATGCACGATGGTAAAGGCAACGTGATCAACCTACGGGTGACATCTGAAATGTTACAAATCCAACAGGTGACGATAACCCAGCAGCAAAACCAAAGTCGCGCCCCCAACAAAGTTGAGCCTGAACCATCCCGGAAAAACACCCGAAGAAATGAACAAGTCAAGGAAAGGCTGGGTGAAGTTGATCTCAGGACCAACCCCGAAATAATAAAGATGTTTGAGGAAATGACAAAGTGGGTGGAATCGGGAGAGAAGAAAATTAAGGCCAATGATCAAAAAAAAAGAAAAAAGTGGAGACCTATAACTCCAAAGTTGATCAAATCCCAGGAGCACCCCCGATATTGAAAAGCCTGAACTCCAAGAAATTTGTCCAAAGGACTTTCCTCCCAAGTGCGACACCGAAGCCAATCTCGAAGAAGTTCCGTATGTCCAAAATTCTGAAGTATAATGGAACGACAGATCCAAGTGAACACGTGACCTTCTACACTTGTACCATCAAGGGAAACGACTTAGAAGATGACGAAATAGAGGGCTTTGTTGGAGGAGTCTTTTGATTTTCAAGATCCAAAGATAATTTTTGGGGCTTATAAGCGTACGAGCCCATGCCTTGTAATGTATTTACACACACCACATAGCCATCACTCTCCTCATCATCATCTAGGCTGAGGCAGATAGATTCCAATTTGTCTTCAACATTCATTGTTGCACTAGCATCATCAACTATCACATCAGTCACCAAATCCACAATGAACAACTCCATTACCATTCGGTTGCCTCATTGATTTGCACACATGGAAGACCACCTTTTCGTTACCCACCGAAAAGTGAGCTCACCGGCTTTTACATAAAAAAGAACCTTCCCCATAGCAAGGAAAGGTCTACCCAAAATGATAGGCACCTTATATTCCACTTCACAATCAAGGATAACAAAGTCTGCTGGGAGGATGAACATTTCAACTCTAACCAACACATCATCAATGATGCCTAAAAGCCTCTTCACTGTCCGTTCCGCCATTTGCAACCTCATGGATGTAGATCTCGGTTGCTCAATTCCCAAAGTTTTGAACTGTTACGCCCCGCAATATTACGATGATGTTATGTCCTGCAGTATTATATTATGATGATGTTACGCCTTGTAGTAATATATTACGATGATGTTACGCTTCAAAGTATTAAATTACGACGATGTTGCACCCTGTAGTATTGTACGTTGAATTTGTCGTAAGGTAATTGATATCAGTCCAAGAAAAAGATTATTTGGAGATTATAAAGATTATGCTATTTCAAGCAAGTGATGAGTAAATTTGTAAAGTTGAGAGGGGAAGCAAGTCAAAGAAAAAGAATTTTCATCCAAGTTTGGCATGTTGGGATAAAATACGGGACGAGCATTAATACCCGATATTTATGGACTAGTACCATACAAGGTACCATATGACCATGATAGTATGATGAATAAAGTGTATTAAAAATAAATAGAATTTTAAGTAATTTGAGATAATTCTTAATTATGTGGATAATTGGTTAATTATTAGATACTGGGAGATTATTAAATTAATCATGAGATTAGTAGTTAATTAATGGTGAATTTGGATTAGGCTTGCACTACAAAAACGTGGCAGCCCTTGAATTTGGCAATAAAATCCATCCGGTGACTCATGAAAGGCTTGGCAATGTGTCACTTTAACATATAGGCTTGGCAAGGTGTCACTTTTAACATATAGGCATGGCAAGAACGTGAATCATACAAATTATGGCCTTTAACATTCTTTAAGACTTTCAAAAACAAAACCATACTGCGATCAGATCCATTCCTAATAATTGCAATACCAAGACATTACAATCAGAGTGAGAACGTTAGCAATATTCTTCTTGCAACCAATTCGTACAAAAGAAATCCAACTAGAATTTTTAGAGTCTTAGCAATAGAGAAATTTTGCGGTTATAAAAGAAGTACGGTGCAACCTTTTCCAAAAATATCATAACCGATTTTTTTCTACTCCAGGTATATTAAGGTATCCCTCCTTTCTTTTGGATGATTTATTCGACACAAACAAAACGAGCAAATGCACAACTTTCATAAATGATTCTATTCATCGAAGTATTAGAGATGTTTATGTTCTTGATTACCCATTGTCATATTATTTTATCATGTGTTCATGGGTCTCAAAAATACGTAAGTTGTTAAAGTTTGTTTCATGATATTAATCAGAGGTATAACGGTCTTATGACGTTCTCAGAGAATTTATTGACATATTTCTCATGCATTGTATTCATTTATACGTGTATATTGACCCATGCCCAAATGAAGTTATATATATATATATGTGTGTGTGTGTGTGGTAAGCAACCTCCACTTCCAACCAAAAGGTTGTGAGTTCGAGTCTCCCCAACAGCAAGGTAGGAAGTTCTTGGAGGGAAGTATGTTGGGGGTCTATTTTGGAAACAGCCTCTCTACCTCAGGGTAGGGGTAAGGTTTGCGTACACACTACCCTCCCTAGACCCCACTAAGTGGCATTATACTAGGTTGTTGTTGTTGTTGTATATATATGGGGAAGGGGATATGAGAAAAGATTACGGCGTTATATACGCACCACCACCTGATCAGCTGGTATACGTTAATGATTTTGTCCATGGTGGACGAAATGATATGATGGGATGCCTTTAGAGACTTGATGATGTTATGAACACATGTACCTACGCACGATATGACATTCATATGCATATTTATGACACTATGAGTATTTTATGATTTACAGAGTTATTCAGACTTATATATTAAGTCTTTTACTACATGTTTCTCTTATGTCTATTAGTTACTGATTTTTATTCCTTACATGCTCAGTACATTATTTGTACTGACATTCCTTTTACCTGGGGACACTGTGTTTCATGCCCGCAGGTCCTGATAGACAAGTCGAGAGCCCTCCAAGTAGGCTATCAGCTCATAGGAATATATTGGTGTGCTCCATTTGCTTCAAAGTTTCTTGTTTGGTTAGTATGATTTAGACATGTATTGTTTGGTATGTCGGGAGTCCTAACCTTTATGAATACTATGTATTCTTAGAGTCTTGTAGATAGATGTCATGTACGTAAAAGATTATATGGCCTTGTTAGCCTATATTCAGTGTACGAGTGGTTATTTTGGTCTTATAGGCCCATACGTCATATGTATAAGTCAGCATATCAAGTTGAGTATTTCCTCATGTTTTATTCTATTTATCTCACGACGGCCTTTCCATCTCATTTACCTATAAACGTATGCTACGAAAAGATACGTTACGTTGGTACTCGATTAAATAAGATACCGGGTGTCCAATCATGGGCCATCGATTTGGGTCGTGACAAAAGTGGTATCAGAGCAGTTCTATCCTAGGGCGTCTGCAAGTCGTTTCTAGTAGAGTCTTATTTATGGGTGTGTTGTGCACCACACTTATAAGCAGGAGGCTACATGGCATTTAGGACCGTCACTCTTTCTTCTTACTGTAGATCGTGTGGTAGAGCTCAGTTGTAAAAACACAATTTCCTAAACTCGACCTTATTCATAATAAGGCGATACCTATATTCAGAAAGATAGTTAGTAAGAGATATGGCTATGGAAGTGCTGAGTCAGAGGAACTCGACTTTGTATCACGCTTATGATAAGTAAATGTGAGGTCTTCAGTAGATTATGTGTGTACTGAAAGGTGTAAATTTCTTGATAAGGATCCCTAAGGCAAAAAAATATCTATCCACTCTTATGGTAAAAAACAATGAAAGGATCAGAAGATACAAGTTTTAAAAAAAAAGGCAAAAAGCAAGGTAAAGAAGGGTACATGGTACCTAATTAGTAGAGATGAATATTATCTACAATTCAGGAAGAGAGATATAAGCATTTTGAGTTACCTTCATCAATAACAGAGGTATGTACAATTGGCCGCACCCGTCTTAGTTATGCCCTATGGGGGCTAACAGGTGTAGTTTAAGAAAAGGACGGAATATCAGGATCTGGTTGGGGTTAGAGTAACCCAAAATGGTGAATGAATTGTTTGTGTTAGTTGACATTGCCGAAGAATATTCCAAATGTGCTAGTAGATCTCCTTCTGAGATACCCAGATGGTGCACTCTAAAATAGTACAACTAGATATGAGTACTACAAAGATAGGAGCTAGAAATCTTGAAGGGATAACTATTACCTTAGTATGATTCTCATTCCTAGTAGACCAAGGACGTTCAGCAACCTGAAGAACCGATGAATAAAGAAAGGAGAGCTAAAAGCGAAAGAATGTCTTGTTGAAGTTTTAACAAGAAAGGGATAGGCCGGAATATTAACAAAGTAATGAGAGAGATATAAGGAAGAATAATGAGTGAAATGTGATACATGGACGACAACGATAGATTAAAAAGATGACGGTGTTACCAGATCCATAGTTATGTGAAGGAAGATATGAGAGGTGATAGGCCTTAAGACAACAAAAGAGTATAGGCTATACATTCATATCCTCATTTCGATAAATAAGTTCGCAACTCTAATGTGATTAAAAGAAGGAAAAGTTAGACCCTAGATCTAATAATAGAAATCAGTATGGATTGGTGAATAAGATAAACAAAAAATGAATTAGAGATTAAGTGATTTGATAACAGTCAGCATTATGAGAATTTCAGATTGCATTTCGGCGATAATAAAATTGTAAGGCCTCGAAAATTTCTCCAAGTAATTTGAGATTTCGACGTACCAAGGTAGGCTAATTATTTTATTTTATGTGCAAATGAGAATTAATGATATAATAAATATCAATTGGATATGTTAATAAGCGTATAATTCATATTAGTAGTGAATTGGAGTCTAAGGCGAAGCCTAAGTCTAAGTCAAGTTGGAAAATTTCATAATAGAGAAGTTGTAAATGAGTGCGCACGAGACCTCATTTTAGACAATCATATCACTAGTTATTTAAGAAGTTGTGTGATACAAAACATATCAAATTAAAGACCTTTGAGTTTAGTTTCCAACGCAACAAACCGTTAGTCATTTGGAAGTGTATACAGAAAGTTATGACCATTTTACCGGACATGCGTCACCAGCGCGCCCAGGCGCGCGGCCGCGGGGCTTACTGCTTGGAACCGCGGGGTGGACCGCGGTGGAACGCCGGGACCACGGGGAAACATGTGAAATATCTAAAATACCCTTGGTCAGTGTAAAAATCGAAGGAGGTATTTTCTTTATCCCCCCAAGACCTCCAACCCCTCCCATCTTCAAGGTAAGTAATCCTTATGATCTTGGTGTGAAATTGCATCATTTATACACTAATATTGATGAAATCTTCATATAAACACATAGATTTTTCAAGAAATTCCTTCAAGAACCCAAAGAAAGGTTTTGCAAGATTTCTTCCAAAAAAGTAAATCCTACATCTTAAACTTACATATGTGGAGTTATTATGGAAATATGAGTATGGATTAAGTATTGTAACTCATGAGATAGTGATTGGAAGCCATAGGTGCCTAACCTAGGTTGTGTTGGTATTGTAGAGATTGTGAGATGGGTTATTCAGGTATGATTCTTGGGGTAATAGTATTATGTATACATGCATGTATAAATTAGATTTGTGGGAAGATTGATATATATAAATAAATAAAGATGTGGTTGGGGAATGAAGGAAGTCTTGTAAAAGCGATTAAAAATCAAGATGCTCAACTAGTGTTTGATAAAATGCTCAAATGAGCTGAAACCATGAATACCTTCCTAATTTGTGTTCTATTTTGTTATGTCTCAAGTAGATTGGGATTGCTAGAATTTCCGAAACGTCGTAGTAACTTAAGAAAAGCTTAAAAGATGTATGTATGGCTAAAATCCTCTTTTATTAGAAATTGAGCTCTGTTGGTGTTTACGAAAGTGTGGTAAGATCGGATTGGTTAATGTATTGGTTGTTGTTGCGCATTAATTGATTTGCAATTATCTACTCATATACATAAAGGATGTAACTCAATGTGTTTAATGTACCATTCTTGATAATTAGGGAAGGACGAAAAATACAATTATGTATTGAAATCCTTGGGATATAAGCCAATATCGAAATGGAGAATTATGCATGCTAGCTATGTGCTCACTTACCTGTGATTGCAAATTGAATTATTTTCGTATATGCCTATGATCACAACTTGCAAGTTGAGTATTGACAATAGAAAACAATGTGATAGTGGTGGCCCTAAGTACCAAGGTATTGATGTGAGATATGTGAAATAAAGATTTTGATGTATGACTAATGAGAAAAGAATAATGCCTAGACAAGGCGACCTAGCTGATCGGGTCGTGATCGGACACCATGCCGCACACATGGTGGTAATGTACTGATATTGAATTCCGGATAAGGGGAATGAAATATTGATTGAGATATATTCTTCCAATGAGGTGACCTAGCCGGTCGGGTCGTGATCGGATTATGCTCAAGATAGCGGTGGTATTGAGACCAATGATGAACATATGAAAGAAACGCCCTAAACTAATTGGAAATTATATGAAAGATTATGTGATTTGCATACTTGATTTACTCATGTGATTTACTTGCACTACTTTGACAGTTCTTTCTAGTAAAATGATGCTTAGTTATACATACTAGTGCTATTCGATAGCACTAACGTCCCCTTTGCCGGGGGGCACTGTATCATTTTATGATACAGGTTGTTCCACAGCGAGCGGCATCAGCCAGTGATAGTAGTATTCTCTTTCCAGCAGACTTGGTGAGCCCCACTCTATCCCGGGGTCACGTCATGTATCTTTTGTTCATTTTCTCATCATGTACTTTATATTTAAGATATATCCGGAGCCTTGTTAACGATATTTACATATTATTCTCCAGTTATATTTAGAGGCTCCGTAGGCAGGTTGTGGGGTGGTGTTTGGGATTTGGAATAAAAGTAAAAATATGGATGTTTGGCAAGGATTTATAAAACTCGTAATATCTTGATGATTATGATTTAAATTGCTAAAGGAAGTGAAATGGAAATCGGTAAAGACTTATTTATAGAACTTGATTAATTATGTATATTTTCTCTTTATTCGAATATTGGGTAGTATGTATGAAACCTGTCAGGTTTGCTCAGTCAGGTTTACTCGGTTGAGTGCCGGTCGCGCTCCTTGGATTTTAGGGTGTGACAAACTTGGTATCAGAACCTAAGGTTTTGAAGTGTCCTAGGATGTCTCAGAGCCATGTTTGGTAGTCCTTATTATCGGTGTGTAGTCGACCACATCTATAAGTTGGAGGCTATTTGGACATTTAGGAATTTCACACTTCTTTGATACTCCAGATCGTGTGATATAACTTAAGATAGGGAGCTGATTTTCTCTCTAAGTCTTGTTCTCAAGATTGGTATCAAAGCAAATTTGAAGCATGTAATGAGGGATTGACCCCACCATTGAGTCTGAGTGGATTGCCCAAGGACTTGTTAGGAGAATGTGTTGAGCTATGAAGGGATTGGTAGAACTTGTTGCTAAGGGGAGTACCCTTGTTCCTATTAATGTTACTGCACCACCAGATCATGTAGTATATCATTGTATTACCAATTTATGTTACATATATGAAGTCGAGGTGCATCAGTTAAGACATTGCCCCGCCAATCTAGAGTCACCAGGTAAGTGACCCATTAGTACGTCATTCTAAACGCCACATGCTTCACCTTATTATATACGTACACCTATATTGGGAGCATGTATAGATATGTTCTTAAAAAGAATCTAAATCACAAAACATTTCATGCACCCACTCTTTGAATGAGACATATTATTCACAAAGTCTCTCGATCACAGTTCTCTTACTTACGCCTTCCTATGGAATTGAGCTCTATAATTATGTTCTTGAATTGAGTTATAACTCTGGGATTGATACTTCCCACTTGACTTTCCTAAATTCTCGCCAAGGGACGATATCCAATGAATTTCTTATAGAATCTTTTTATTTAAATGGACAAAATCTACTTCCTTGTGCCTATACATGCACCGTTGTAAAGTTTACCTATGTGGTGTCAAGTTCCATGAAAAGCATCCCAGCATTGCGATACTTCTCGAGTCACTCTTTTACTCAGTTGTGTATATGGCTTATATGGTTTCAACAGTCAATCTACTCTCTTTTGAGTATCATCACGAAACCTTTTCACTGTCAAGTAACATGAGAGCATGCGTCAACACCTATCATATGAGTGCATATAAATCAAAATGGTCACCGTGTGCATAAAGTCTTTCTGAAAATTGAGATCCTCAATCCCCATCACAGGAAGTTCTTGTGTCGCCATAACTTTCGTGTCCACTTGAGATATCCCGTAGCAAGTAACTCACTTGGTTTCTAGTATTGTGGTTGCCCATGATATGATATTGTATTGCAGTTTGGAAGTTAGTATAACATAAGCATGTCCAACTCATAACGAATGATTATTTTCTCTTTATACCTCCATAACATGATAATTGTGTTCCTTGGTTAGTGAATTCATTGTGCTAGTTCCCAACACCTACTCGATAACCATGAGAGGACATATACTTGTATGAGTCATTGTAACACTTCCTTTCTCGTGAGGACCCTTACTAGGCTCTCCATCAAGACTAACCGCACCTTTGGAGGTTATCGTAGCATAACGTCTGTTTCTCCTGTTTTCTGTCTTTTGTTACAATCTGGGTATTTATCAAGCCAAAATCTATGGAGAACTCATTATGAACATTTGAAAACCTTCCATAATTATTTTATACTATCTCATTGGGTTCTCATATCACTTCAAGTTCATCAATGGTTGATAGCATGCCGCAATTACTGAAATTGAATGATCTCTTTCCGATAATAGATTATGTACACTTGTGCTAGTCCAACAATCTGCTTATCAGTCTAACTCTCGCCTTTAGGTTTTGGGTTGATAAAGGAGAAATACACCTAGTAACACATTCATATGTCAAAGCCTTTCTCTCTGTTAAGTCTTATAGCATCTCGCAATGTGGTTTGCAATAGCTGGTTGTGTAGAAGTGTGTTGTAGTGCTTCATTGTGAAGTAGAGTTGCTAAACATAATTGGATTTTAGAATTCTAGAGCTATAAATCACAAGATCTTTTTTCAAAAAAATGTACCTTCTCGTAATCTCTTTATATTACCACCCTTCCTAGTGGATACAATGTAAAGGTTACTTCCATAAGGCCCTTTCACTTTCTTTTCATTTGTCTTTCATGGTGTGTTGTTTACCCGTAAACTTCAATGCGATATTATCTCAATGTATTGGCTAGTCATCCAACTATACGATTCGATTAAATTCACCTCATCTTTACACTCTACAAGTACCCTTTACTAAAAGGACACTGAAAGTAGGTAAATTCCCCTTTACTATGGACTTCTAATATCTTCGACTTAGTTTAAGCTTGCTGGTTACAAATGGTACTCATTAGTTTTGCTACACTACTATCTATTTCATCTGATAACTCTCATTGTAAAATTCATTTACGTTTCATGGCATCAAAGAGGAAGTCTTGTAGCATTAAGGAAGGGGACATATTCCTTTAGTTGGAATAAATAAATATTGTTGGTATTCTTTGTAGATGTTCTTCTAACAATCATTTACCTCCTCTGCTTATCCATGTGACTAGATAACCCAGGTTACTTTTCCTCGATAAATGCATTAAGACGTCTCATTCATTTGAACTTATCCATGTGGGCACTTTGAGGCCTTGTTTCATACCAACTCGTAATGGTTTTAAGTACTTTCTTGCCATTGTTGACGATTTTATAGGACCACGAGGGCTTGTCTCTTGGATTTTAAAAAAACAAGTAATGATTTTCCTTAAAGTTCGAGATTAAATTGCTATGATTTCAAACCAAAGTGTATACCTTTTTCCAAAATCTTAAATGGGTCGGATTGGATGGGTTATATGTCTTTCTTCTCACTCAGCTTCTAGAATAATTGACTATATCATTGTCATGTGAGGGGAGTTTTGCTACCCTTGGTATTCCACCTCCTTTTGTGGATAAGAGTGTCATTTGTCTTTCTCCCCGGAACATCATGTTAACTATTGAAAATGCCTCTAACCAATACATGATTTCGTCCCAACATTTAGTTGTCCTAGATATCTGGTTTTACTCGTGAAAGGGTGAGGTTAGATGCCTTCAGATTTTTGAACATATCATGAGCATATTAATTTGAAAGACTAAGCTGTCATATCTTTAGTTCTCTCATATAGGATCAACTGTCATGGCGGGTTAAGTTGTTTGAGAATATAATGATCTCATAAGTGTACAACTTCTTTTCATCCTCATGGGCTTATGGTATAGATTCCGTATGTCAGGTGATGCTAAGAGTGTAGTTCAACTTCATGTATTTTTAAACCCCGATCGCATTCAAGGTGCCAGACTATTCTTATTCTTGATAAATGAATTTTCCCTACACTCTAGGAAATGAGTGGTTCACGTACTTGAGTATTCCTCCTTAATGGTTCCTATTGCCAATGTACGAGTTACCCCTATGCCTTATTTGTCTAATAATTGATGTCCTCACAATGATTAACCATGTCAGTATCTTTAGTTGTAACCTTCTGTGTCTCTTAGCATATACCCTCATGAAATGCTCTGCTCAGCACATTAATGGATTCCTGAATAACTCCAGTCTGATCTTGAACTCTGTTATTCCTCATTGTATTAGATCCATTGGGTATTGTAAGTTCAGACGAGTCAAAGATGAGGCTTCACAGTGTGATCACATATATATTTGATAGGTAATTTTATGGTCAGTTTATGATAGCACATCTTAGAGTAACTGTTGAAGGTCATCAAGGGTTTAGTGTGAGTGCTCGCCTAGAGATTTGGAGTTTGGAGGGTGAGCAGGCCGTTCTAAATATTTTCCCCTGAAGATGTTATGTGAGTTGATAATAAAGGTTGCATAAGTGTAATCCACATTAGGCCGCAATAGGAGTATGAAGTGTCCCCATAGTTGTTCGTCGTATATTTTGTGGATTCACATGTCTATGTCCAAGAAAGTAGGTGGAGATCAATTGTGTATCATTCTGGTGAAAATTATTGAAGGTGAAGTTAGTGGATAGTTAGCTTATGTGAGATATCTACTTGTTATCCTCGTTAAGTAAGTTTACGGGTCAAAATTGTTCATGTGAACGTATTCTGGTGAAGTCTGTTGATATAAGAGGCCATTGAAGGCCGAGAGTGTTGTGAAAATAAAACATTTTCTCTTGATTGCATAGCAGTTGGTTTTGATTTTAAAGGTACCTTCTAGGTGTTATGATTTTAAAATGTGCGGTCCATGCCCAGGTATCATCGTGATTAAGTAGTGTTTGTAATGCTGAGGCTCTTGTCATTGATATACAATTATTGTGGTGCTTTATTGAGTTGAGGAAGCCACATGGGAAGCGGAAGATGAAATAAAAGAAAAATATCCCCATCTGTTTGAACAAGTCTAGTAGTGATTGTGCGAACTTTTATCTCTAAGCAAACTGATATTGTGTTCCATTTGGTGCAAAGACACCCCATATCTCCCCTAAATGCTTTACTATTGTAACTCCTCAAGTTGTGCAAGAATTGTATGTGTTATGATTATTTGAGTCATGTGCAAAACCTTTTTGGTAAATGAAAGTTTTGTAAGAACTCTGGTGATAAGTGAATGATTAATGGTAGTATAGATTGGTAATGATTAATTGAAATGTGTATAGTGTATTGGTTGAACTGTATGGCACTCATCGAAGTGACCAAACTATGTGCAAAAAAATATGTCAAGTGATTGAATATGTACAAGTGTTGAGGAAATGAATTGTATACCAGTTGTAGGGATGATAGGAGTTGTGTAATGGCTCTTGGAAATATGTTTCGGGGGTTCTCTGACAGGTAGATATGTCCAAATTACAAAGAAAACTCTACCGAAATTTTCAAGAATTTAAGGAGTTAGCCAAATTCGGGGTTGTTGACATATTTCATAATGTGGAAAAGCAGAAGTTACATAAGGATGACTAATGAGTGAACCTTGATCCTCATTCGAGGACGAATGTTCGTGGGGGGGGGGGGGG
>MU750811.1:16118-31330 GCA_026770625.1 Nicotiana glauca | reverse complement strand
GGTTTTCACTTAACTCCCCCAGGTGCCGCTTTTGCGACTAAAAGCCCGCTTATGCGGTTTCCCCTCAACCGCTTCTGCTATGAATTGTCCGCTTATGCGAACCCGCTTTTGCGGAAGGACTTCCGCTCCTGCAAAAATGCCAGGCCCCCTCGAGGACCGCTTGTGCGACACCATAGCCACATCTGCAGAACTGCTTATGCGGCTCCTTTTCCGCAGATGCGGAAATACCAGAAGCTAGATACACCAGACCTGCAACAAACATCCAACTTCACCGTTTAACCACCCGAAATCACACCGAGGCCCCCAGGACCTCAACCAAAAGCATAGACATGATCTAATACCCTATCCAAACTTGCTCGATTCATCAAAACACTATCCTTAACATCAAAATCCTCAATTTTCATCAAATCAAAGCCTAAGTTTCTTAAAAACTTCCGAAATGCACTTTCGATCAAAAACCCAACCAAACGATGTCCGAATGACCTGAAAATTTGCAGACATATCCAAAATCGCCTAACGAAGCTACTGAAACTCTCGGAATTCCATTCTGACTCTCGGATCAAAATCTCACCTATCCACCGGAATTTGCCAAAATTCCAACTTCGCCAATTCAAGCTAATTCTACACCGGACCTCCAAAATTAATTCCGATCGCACTCCTAAGTCACAAATCATCCCCCGAAGCTAACCCAATTACCAAAATTCACATCCGAGCCTTCTAACTATATAGTCAACTTTCGGTTGACTTTTCCAAAACAAGCTTCCTTCTAAGACGCTAAGTGCCTCATTTTCAACTAAAACCAATTCAATTCTATCCGATTCATTCAAATACTGATATTGAAGCATAGAACAACATAATATGGGAAAAACAGGACGGTAACTCACGTGATAATGGGCCGGGTCGTCACAGAAACTTCACGTTTTATGTGGTATCTTTTTTCCCTCTGTCCTTGTTTAATCATAAAGACCAATTTTACCTTTATTTACCTTTCATATGATTTATTTGTTGTTTCTGAAATTTAAATCATAAGTATTTTCTTAGAAGTTTGGTTGTTAAATTCGTTAAAATTTACTATGACACTAGGTTATAGTAATTATTGTTGAAAAAAATTAGTAATCATCAATTTGTGATAAGAAATTAATTATCATAATTTAATTTACAAAAATACCTAAATTACCTCAATGCATATGTTAGAATAGATAAATGGAAAAGGAACAAAAACTAATATTGTTACTAAGAAAGTTTCATAATTTAACTTTACAAAACAAGAATTAGTTAGTAAATTCATCTTGTAGCTAATAAATTTTTTATAAAATATAACTGATTCTGTCACTAAGTAGGTTTAGCGATGAATTTTATTAATTAACTACATAATTTATCTGTCGCTAATTTTTCTTCTTTTTGTAGTTAACTTGTCATAGAATACATGGTACCTAGATGAATATTTTAATATAAAATTAATATAAAAGAACAAGATACAAAGTAACACTAAACTTTCAACATTATCTTGGTTGTTGCCATGCTTAAATGGGACATCTGCTCTTTTTTTTACTAAGTAGGCTCAATATTTATCATATTCAAGAGCTTATATTTTTATAATTTTATACGCATCGATAGAAGGTACACGCGCATCGCGCATATCCTAGCATGAAGTCCCTTAGTAAAATGTCATTCGTCTTTTTTACCTTTTAAAAATAGATTAGTTATGATTATAATTTAATTATTCTACTAATATTTAAGACTTTAAAATCAATCATATTTTGGTCATTATATCTTCCCTTATTCGGAATACATATACAGAAACTCCTAAATTTTAGGAATTTATAAATTCTTTCCTTAAATAAATTATGTAAAGTAATTATGATATTTTCTTGTGTGCATTATATAATATGTGTACAAACGTGTTAGAAATCTACTAATAAAATTTTAGATCTAATATTAAGTCTTTAAAAATTAAAGATTACTAATAATATGTAAACCAAACTTATAACATACTAGGTCGAGTATGAAAATATATATAAATAAGTTTAATACTACATGCTTACGTTTTCAAATAATATTAGTATTTTAATTCGAAGTAATATGTACTATAATGTACTTTGAGTTAATTATTTGAATAAGTTGAATACATATTGCAAATATTATACACACATTAATTTACAAATCCAATTACAATACTCGAAAAGTAAAACATAGATAAGATAAATTTATATGTTGAAATTAATGAAAATAAATTATATACATTTATTCATAAGTAATTTAATGTAGTAGTTAAAAGAGCTAAAAGAAAACATAGAGAGCGAAAGGATAAATTGATATTCGTTATTGAATTAGATATACAGAATCAATACTCTTTATTGAAATACATTTACATATTTATTAATACGAAAATGATATTTATATAATTTTTTAAAAAGTTTTAAAGGAGACCCTTCAGACCAAACACTTCGCTTCCACCGCCTCTGTCTTCTTCCTTGTGTTTCTAAATAAGAGAGGTCTGTTCTTCTCTACTAGCATAGTTCTGAGTTGTGCATCAACATCCCCCTCAAGTTGGCGGGGGACGAGAGGACCCCCAACTTGCACAATATATTGCGGTGAACAGGGCCGGTGAGGGATTTCCTAAATAGATCTTCCAACTGAGAAGAAGATCGAACGAAAGAGAGTGAAATTAGACATGCGAGATACTGTTGACGCACAAAATGGCAGCCAATCTTCACGTGCTTTGTCCTTTCATGAAAGATGGAGTTCTTAGCTATATGGATTGCAGCTTGACTATCGGAGTGAAGATGAACAGGAAGTGAGATGGGGATGGAGAGATCTTCAAACAAACGTACCAACTAGCTGAGCTCTGTAACAACTCATTGCATGTTGCGATACTCACCCTCGGCAGAACTTAGCAAGATTAAGGCTTGCTTCTTTGATTTCCATGAAATAGGAGAAGAACCAAGTGATATGAAGTAGCCACTCACAAAGAGACGAGAATTTAGACAGGAACCCCAATTCGAGTCGCAAAAAGTCAACAAGTCAAAAGAGGAAGAGGCTATCATAAAAATTCCAAGACTAGGATCGCGTAACAGATAATATAGAACTCGAAAAGCTACATCTAGATGAGGTTTTCGCGGGTCTTACATGTACTGGCTTAAATACTGGACCGCGAAAGAAAGATCAAGCCTTATATGTGTTAGATAATTGAGTTTCCCCAAAAGATTCCGATATAGAGTGGGATCTGGTATGGTAGCACCAACCTTAGCATGTAGCTTGACAGATGGACAAGAGGAGAAGAGACATGGTGTAGATGTAGTGAATTGAACTCCCGGAGAAGATCTAGAGTGAACTTTCTCTGAGAAAGGATAAGCCCATGAGGTTCACGAACAACTTCCATTCCTAAGAAAAAATATAAGTCTCCAAGATCCTTTATTTTGAACTCTTGATCTAAAAATTCCTTTAGAGCTTGTAGTTCTGAATTGTCATTACCTGTTAGAAGTATATCGTCGACATAAACAGCAGTAATTGAGATAGAAGAGTCTGTTTTCTTGAAAAAAAGAGAATAATCGTTTAAAGAATGAGTGAACCCTTTGAAGTTTAAGGCAGTGGTCAGCTTTGTATACCATCGCCTAGAAGCTTGTCGAAGTCCATAAAGGGACTTCTTCAACCTGCAAACATGTCTATGGGAAGGAGACATAATACCAGGAGGGAATTTCATATACACTTCCTCATTTAGATCACCGTGCAAGAATATATTATTCACGTCCAATTGTTAAATTCCCCAATTCTATTTAACTACTACAGCCAGAAGGTATCTGATGATAGTCATTTTGACTACCGGTGAAAAGGTTTCATTGACATTGATTCCTTCACATTGTATACCCCCCTAACCACCAACCTGGCCTTCAATCTCTCTACACTGCCATCAGAGAGGTGTTTCACCTTGTATACCCATTTGTTGTGCTGTGCCTTCTTACCAGGGGTAACTCAACCACTTCCTAAGTTTTATTGAGTTCAAGTGGTGCAATCTCCTTAGCCATGGCCTAGTTCCAACCTGGATGATGTGCAGCCTGGACATAGCTAATAGGTTCACAAACATTAGATAGGGACGTGAGCATATGTTGGTTGGAATTGGATATATCACTAATATGAAGAGACTTAGGCTGAATAGAACTTAGGAAACAAGTAGTGCTCACATCTGTGAGTTGCAAGGCATTACAAATGTAATCTTTTAGGTAGGAAGGGGGATTATGTGGTCTGGTGGACTTCCTGATAAGAGTATCTAACATAGATTCTGATTCAGGTGATGAAATAATGGGAATGGAGACCCTTGCGCCTGAAGAAGGTCCAGGAGAAACCTGAAAGGGTGAAGACTAATTTTGAATATGGGAGATAAGAGTAGACAACTATGGTTTTGGTGTGGGATTGGGACTATGGGGAGAGGCTTTCTAGTGTGATAAATCTAAAAAGGTAGAATTGTTCTTGTTCTGTCACGACCCAAACCCCGCACTGACCGTGATGGCGCCTCTCGTGAAGACGAGGCCAGCCAAGTAACCCAACTTATCTTTTTAGAATTTTTAACATTAATAAGCAGATTTAATATATTTAAATAACCACGGTCTATCGAAAGATCTCTTTAATAAGTGCAGAATAAAACCCAAACACAGCCCAAACTGGGGTGTCACAAGTCACGAGCATCTATCAGAGTATAACTACAATTACAAGACCTAAAATATACAAGGCCGGAATAACGGATAAGCCACTCGGGAAACAATAAAACATGATGCTCAGCCCAAAAATATTTTACTAATATCATTTCGAGTGTTTAAGGCGTAATAACTTGACTGAGTTTTAAAACAATGGAAAAATACATGATTGAGTTCAAATATATAATTAAAACAGTGAGGAACTATCAACAACAATCCCCAAAGGGTTCAAGTAGCTGGCACGAAGCCCCAAATATGGCAATCAACCCATATTATGATGATAACAAGTAATTTCAGTCAAATACGTAGTAAATTCATCAATCGGGACGGACCAAGTAACAATCCCTAACGGTGCTCTACCCCACGCTCGCTATCCGGTGTGCAAGTCACCTCAATATAGCACTATGATGTGCAATTCCGGGGTTTCAAACCCTCAGGATATCATTTACAATCATTACTCACCTCGAACCGGTAAAATCCCTAGCTCGCGATGCTCTTGCTCCTCAACTCGGCCTCCATGCGCGTCGAATCTATCCAAAATCAGAGCGAATACATCACAATATGCGAATGGGACAATACCCAATCGAAAACAATCAAAAAAATAGTGAAAAACTCGAAATTAGCAAAACCCGAGCCCTTGGCCCACTTCTCAAAAAATCAAAAAATTAACATTATCGGATTTCTCATCTCGCCACGAGTCTATACATACTAAAAACTCCCAAATCCGAGCCCAAATGACCCTTCAAATCCTACTTTGGAATACCAAATTTCCAAGCCCTAGCTTTACCCCCTTTTGATGAATTTCCACAAATTTCTATGTTATTTCTACCCATTAAATCATGAATTTAGGTCAAGGAACTCACCTCCAATCACACCTAGTCGAAATCTCCTTCAATTTCCGTCCAAAAGCTCTCAAGGTCGATCAAAATGGTGGAAATGAACATAAGCTCGCGGAACAAAATGAGCTTTAAAACCCTTCTCTGAACAGTCATTTTCGCATCTGTGGTTACCTTAACGCATGTGCGACTACCGTTTCTGCGGTTTTCCACCCGCTTCTAGGAAACTCCCAATCTCGCCCAGGACTGCTTTTGCGGACACTGCTTATGCGGTCAGACATCCTCTCCTGCGAAACCTCCTACTCACACACGGACCGCTTCTTCGGTTAATAAAGCGCATCTGCGACAACCGCACCTGCGGAATCCTTCCGCTTCTGCGAAAATTCTCCAACTGACCAACACTCGCATCTGTGGTCCAACCCTTCGCATCTGCGAAACCGCATTTGCGGCCCCTTTTTCGCAGATGCAGAAATACCAGGTATCAGCAAACACCAGCAATGCACAAGTTCAAAATCCATCCCGATGGCCATCCGAAATCACCCCGAGGCCCCTAAGACCTCAACCAAAAGTGCCAACCCATCCTAAAACATCATTCAAACTTGCTCCAATCATAAAAACACAACAAACAACACCAAAACTATCAAATTACATCGGATTCAAGCCTAAGTTCTTCTAAAACTTTTGAAACACGCATTTGATAAAAAATCCAACCAAATCACCTCCGAATAACCTAAAATTTTGCACACACAACCCAAATCACCTAACAATGCTACAACAACTCTCGGAATTCCATTCTGACCCTCGGATCAAAATCTCACCTATCAACCGTAATTTGCCACAATACTAACTTCGCCAATTCAAGCCTAATTCTACACCGGACCTCCAAAATCACTTCCGATCACACTTCTAACCACAAATCATCCCCCGAAGCTAACCGAATTATCGAAATTCACATCCGAGCCCTATAACTCATAGGTCAACATCCGGTTGACTTTTTCCAACCTAAGCTTTCCTTAAAGAGACTAAGTGTCTCATTTTCTTCTAAAATCAATTCAACCAACTCGATCACATGAGATATGGATAATGAAGCATAAAGAAGCTAAAAATGGGAAAAACAAAGCGGTAACTCATGAGATGACGGGTCGGGTCGTCACATGTCCTGGATAGTATATGGTAACAAAATGTGAGCAAGATCAGAAGCTTTAATAGAGGAAAAGGGAAAAAACTCCTCATGGAATATTATATCTCTAGAAATAAAAGTCTTCATTGTTTTAAGATTCAGCAACTTGTAAACTTTCTTTTCATGAGGGTAACCTATGAATATGTAAGGTACAACTCGTTCCTCAAACTTAGCTCTACGATTTGAAGGGGTAGAGGCAAAACACAAAAATCCAAAACATCTTAAAACAGAATAGTTTGGTTTAGTGTTGAATAGGATCTCATATGGTGCTTTAAGATGCAGTACTTTAGAGGGGAATCTATTTATTAAATAGGTAGCTTTTAAAAGACAATCCCCCCAATATGAGATATGCAATTGTGATTGAAACAATAAAGCTCTAAAAGTATCTACAAGATGCCCATGTTTCCTTTCTACAATTCCATTTTTTTGCGGAGTTGACACACAAGTTGTTTGATGTGAAATCCCTTGGGAAAGGAAAACTTCAGATTGAACATTTTCACTACCTAATTCAAAAGCATTTTTTGACCTTATTGTTTGAACTTTAGTGTGAAATTGTCTCTCAACCATAATTAAGAAAGACTTTAGGATATTAAAGGCATTTGACTTGTTGCTTAACAGATAGGTCCAAGGTCCTCTGCTAAAGTCATCTACAATGGTAAGAAAATACTTGAATACATCATCTATAGCATCTTTATATGGTCCCCAGTTATCGATGTGAATTAACTCAAACACAACCTTATTGGTGATAGATCTTGTTGGGAAATTGAGTTTGGACTGTCTTGACAAAGGACAAATAACACAAGGAGTTAAAAATTTTGAACATGAAGGAACTGAAGTAGATAAAATATTCTTCATATTACTCAAAGGCATGTGGCTCAATCTATAGTGCCACAACTTTTCTTTTACATTGAAATCAGAAAATATAAAACATGAATTGGAAATAGCACTAGCCTTTGATTGCTTGCTAGAAACTAAAATACCATTAGACTTAGAAAAATTCTTAGAAACAGCTACACCATGCTGCCTTGGCTTAAGGATATATAGGCCTCCAGCTTCATTACCAATCTCCAGAGGGCTCTTCAGTGAAGGGCGCTACAGCAGAAAACAAGAAAAAGGAGTAAATAAGATATATTTATGGAGTTCTTTGCATAATCTATGCATTGACAACCGATTGAATTTGAAACTGGGAATATATAAGACCTTCTACAAGACTACATTAGGAAAGAGAGTAATAGAACCATAATGAGTGACCTTAACTCTATAAGAGTTAGGTATATTAACTGTGACAGGCCTGCTTAAGGCTTTGAAATTTGAAAGAAAAGCTTTGTTAAAGGTCATATGCTCACTTTCTCCATTGTCTATTATCCATGAATGACTATATACTTGTATGTAACATGCATAAGGGTCGGAGAACTTAGATATACAAGAACAATCGAAGTTTGCAAAAGCATCAGAGGTGCCGACATTTTGTTGATTCTGGTTCATGTTCACCTATTGGAGAAACTGAAGCAATTGTGTCACATTCTCTTGAGCAAGAGTCTTCACATCAGGTGCACAATTAATTCCTTATTCCACAGCTTCAGTTAGATTAAAAGCATTGTTAGCTTGTGATATGGGCTAGAATTTCTTCTGTTTTGTGAGTTTGAAATCCTCTGGGAAACCATATATCCTATAACAGTTATCAATGTTATGACCAGGCTTCTTAAAGTATGTACATATGCTAGTATTCTTCTTTGTTTCAAAAACTTGTTTCTGTCCCTTATAGTCATTATCCTTCTTTCCTCTTCCGGCATACTCAGCTACCATAAAAAATCTTGATTCACCTGGATAAACAGGTGTAGCATATATTTCCCTTTGCTTTTAATCTTGTATGTCTAGTGAGTAAGCCTGTCCAGTAGAGGGTAGCGGAGAAGACAACAGAATGTTGCTTCTAACTCCTATGAAGCACTCATTTAAACCCATTAGGAATTGCAATAATCTTTCATCTTGATTTGCTTCAAGCTCTTAGCCTTAGCTCCACAATCACACTCACAAGCACAAGCATAAAAGGTGTTCAAAGCATCTAACTCATCCCATAAACTCTTTATCATAGTGAAATAGGTTGAAACACTAGTGTTACCTTTAATTATTGCACTCAACTCCTTCTGTAGCTGGAAGATCTTTGCACCATTTGTCTGTCCAAACCTGTCTTCTAGATCTCCCCGTAGATCTTTAGAACTTTGTGAGTATAACACACTTTCTACAATTTCTTTTAACAAGGAGTTGAGTAACCATGACAATACCATGTCATTGCAGCGACCCCAAGCCTTTTGGAGACCATAATAAGAACTTGGGACAACTAGAGTACCATCAATGTACCCCAACTTATTTTTGGCAGAAAGAGCAATGACGACTGCTCTGCTCCACCCTCCATAGCTCTTGCCATAAACAACTGAGGAAACAAGGTTCATCCCTAGGTAATCTAAGGGGTAAAGATAATAGGGGTGAGATAAAACAATTGCTCCATCTCCATTGAAGACTGGAGTTACTACAAGAGTGGTTGTGGAATAATCTGTATCTATAGATTCAGTGGGTAGACCAATGGATGCCATAGCCGGCTAGTTGAAGAAGATGAAAGATGATGAAAAGAGACAGATTTGGAATTGTACTGGAGCAGATCAAACCTGCTTTGATACCATGTCAAAAATAGAAAAGGAACATAGGAAAATTTTTTTTGTATTGATGATGAAATTATTCTGTACAGTGCTTTGTATAAATATAGTAAAAAAGAATCTTTCAAACAACTACCTAGTACATCTGTCCCATTCTAATTGTATATGCTATAACAAACTAATGGATACTGATATACATGTTCTGTCTCTAGAAGAATTTGTATAGCCAGCTGACTCTTATATAAATTAAAACTGGATCTTTGCTTTAGCTGGGCCTGATACCAGATAAATCCCAAGTCAGTAGAAACCCAAACCAATAAAGAATCCAACTCGGTTCCAACATCTTTATTAAAACAAAAAAGGAGACCCTTCAGACCAAACACTTAGCTTCCACCGCCTCTGTCTCCTTCCTTGGTATTTCTAAATAAGAGAGGTCTATTCTTCTTTGTGTTCTTCTTTACTAACATAGTTCTAGGTTATGCACCAACACTTTTGTTCTTAATAGACTTAATTATTTCAAAGCTGGAAAAAAAGAACTTTTTTAGATACCGAAAATTATTCTAACTTATGTTTATAGAGGTAATATTGTAATTCCGCCATTTCATTGGCTCTAACTCCTAAATTGTTGAATAGATCAGCCATGGCAAAAGAGGAGAGAAAGTCGGTGGAGAAGAAGAAGCTCCATTTTTTGCGTATTAGACAAATGTCCAAAGCTGAATCTAGGAAATCTATTGTACACATATGAATACCTCTGTATTCATAACAACTAATCAACTAACTAAAAATATCAATTAATAAAACCTAATTACAGTGTATTAAACTAACTACTGGACCACACATCTGTTTCTTTCTACACTTCCCCTCAAGCTGAAAGATGAAAATAGGCTTTTCATTCCCAGCCTACATGTTAAGTAATCATGTTGTGGACTGTATAGACTCTTAGTGAAGATGTCTGCCAGTTGTTCTATCTTACCTATATGATGAGTCTTGATCATTCCCTCTTGAAATTTTTCTCTTACAAAGTGGCAATCGATGTCTATGTATTTGGTTCTTGAATGAAATATAGGATGAACTGCAATTTGAATTGCAGTTTTACTGTCACAGTAAAGCTGAACTGGAAGTTCAACTACTATTCCCAACTCCTCAAACAGCCCAAGTAACCATTTTATCTATGCAACAGTAATGAACATACTTCTGAACTCTGCCTTAGCTGAGCTTCTTGAAACTGTTCCTTGCTTATCTGATTTCCAGGAAATCAAAGCATCACCAAACTTCACAGCAAAACCTGTGACTGACTTTCTTATTTCCACACACGCACCCCAATCTGAGTCACAAAATCCAACCAATTTTTGAGTGCCGCCTGATGGTAAGAACATACTAAGGCTAACATTTCCTTTAATATACTTTATCACTTTCATAGCAGCATCTAGATATGATTGCTTAGGAGCATGCATGAATTGACTTAGAACTTGTACCACAAATTCTATGTCAGGTCTAGTCATAGTCAAATACAACAATCTTCCCAATTCTTTGATAGCCACTTCCGTCTTCAAGTAGTCTGTCATCAGACAAGCTCTCCTTATTGAACACCTTATCAAATTCTATAGACGTAAGTTTGTGACTGAATTCTAGTGGAGTAAGTGTTGGTTTTCCTCCTGATATACCAGTCTCAGATAACAACTTAAGGGCGCACTTCCTTTGGCACATATGAATGCCTTTCTCTAATCTTGAAAACTCTATGCCAAGGAAGTACTTTAGTTCCCCTAAGTCTTTCATCTTAAACCTGCTCTGTAGATCCTTTCTACCCTTCTCAATCAGGTTTAGATTAATTCCAGTAACTAAAAAATCATCTACATAGACAAGAACAATCACTAAATATTCTCCCTTACCGTGTGTGAACAAGAATAGTGATAGTGTGATTGTACAAATTCTAGATGTGTCAAAGCTTCTGTCAGTTTTAAGTTCCACTGTCTAGGGGCTTTTTTAAGTCCATACAAAGACTTATTCAACCTGCATAACTTCTGATACTCCGCTTGGCTTGAAAAGCCATCAGGAATTTGCATATAAAATTCTTCATACAAATCACCTTGCAGAAATGCATTATAAACATCCATTTGAAAAACAAACTAGTGTGAAGTAGCAGCAAGAGCTATTATAGACCTCACCGTAACCATATTAGCTACAGGTGAGAAGGTTTCAGTATAATCCAAACCTTCTTGCTGGTTGTAGCCTTTGGATAAAAGCCTTACTTTATATCTTTCCACCTCTCTTGTGGATTTATATTTGACCTTAATACCCATTTGCATCCTATAGGAACATTGTTTGGAAGAAGGTGTACAATTGTTCAAGTATTATTGCTCTTAAGAGCTGAAATCTCAGACTTCGTAGCAGCTACCCACATTGTATTGGTATTGGCTTCTACATAAGTCTTGGGTTCTACAATTTCTAAATAAGCAGCTAATGAAGACCTGTAGGCAGGAGTAAGGTGATCATACCCCGTAATTGGATAATGGATATAGACAAGAAGACTTCTATTGGACAAAATAATCTCCCATCCATACAGGTGGTCTATATTCCCTTGAATATTATCTGAGGTGTACTAGCTGAGGAGAAGGATCTCTGATAATAGGAGATAAGGAAAGCTGTGAGGTATTAGTGTCAGGAGTTGAGTTGGAAGGTGAATGCAATGGTATAGATACAACAGGTGGATCAGGTTCAACCAGTTGTAGTACTGGGAACATAGGAGAAGGACCAGTGCTCATATTCTTGAATGGAAAAATGTTTTCTTGAAAGACAGTGTTTCTGCTTACGAAGAACTCCTTGGAGGTTATATCATAGAGATAGTAACCCTTCTGAGTAGTTGAATATCCAAGATGAATATCTAGGATTACTCTTGGACTGAACTTGTCACTCTTCTTTTCAGTGGAAGCATAGCAAAGACTACCAAACACCCTAAGATGTTGTAGTGAGGGAACTCTGTGAAATAACTTCTAAAAAGGAGACTAGCTTTTCAACAACACAGTGGACAGTCTATTGAGTAAGTATACAGCTGTGGACACATATTCTCCCCAAAATCTTAAAGGTACAAAGTCCTGAAACCATAAAGCTCTTGCCTTGTCTAGAATATATCTATATCTCCTTTCTGCAATGCCATTTTGTTGTGCTGTATACACACAAGAGCTTTGATGTACAATACCATACTCGTTTAGCAAATTGTTCACCTAATCATTGAAGAATTTTAAACCATAATCTGTTTTAAAACATTTCACACCGCAACCAAATTGAGTGTTGACATATATTAGGAAGTTCCTTAACACCACAATAGAATCTGCTTTAGTAGGCAATAGGAAATGCCCTGTATATCTAGAGAAATCTTCTACCAGAGTCAAAAAATTATCTCTTAACATCATGAGTGGGAACTCTATAAGGATCTCATACATCAGCATGCACAAGGTCAAAATGATTAACAGAACAAGTAGTGCTTAGAAGAAAAGGTAATCTTGCTTGTTTAGCAATAAGACATACATAGCATATGTGATTCTTCAGCTGATAGTTACGCAAGCCATCTATGTTTTTCAACACTCTTAAAGGAGCATGTGATGACCCAAAGGGTCATCACCTATTTTCTCATTCATTCCGTGCTTCTGAGGCCTTGAAAACCTCATTTTTAGTCGCCTCGATTTGCAGGCACAATCCGAGCGCGTAGCCGGAAAGCTTAAATATGAATTCTGTAAAAATTTTGATGAATTTTTATATTAATATGATTAAAGTTGACTTTGGTCAATATTTTGGGAAAATGGACCCAGACCCGGACTTGTGATTTGATGGTCCCGGAGGGTCCGTAGAAAAATATGGTACTCAGGCGTATGTCCGGAATCAAAATTCGACGTCCCGAGACTGAGAAATAAATTTTTGAAAGAAATTGTTTTTCTGAAATGAGTATGAAAATTTGAAATTAAAATGGATTAGAAGGTATTGGTATCAGCCCGTATTTTAGTTCCGGTATCCGGTACAGGTATTTTATATGGTTTAAGATGTTTCTGTGTAATTAGGTCGAAATCGGGCGTCATTTGACGTGCTTCGGACCTAAATATCTAAAATGGGAAGTCTAAGAAGTTTGAATGAAAAGTGATGATTTTGAGGTTTGATTCCTCGTCTATGATGTTATTTTGGCGATTTGATCGCATGGTTAAGTTCGTATGATGTTGTTTAGTTAGTAGGTGAGTTTGGTTAGGAGCCCCGAGGGCTCAGGAGTGTTTCAGAGGTGTTCCGGGAAGTTTTGAACTTAGGAAAAAGGATCAGATATTCTGCAATTCTTGCATAGGTCTTTTGTTCTTCGCGATCGCGGCCTTCATCCCATATTCGCGTACCTTTGGGTTTCCCCTTCTTCGCGTTTGCATCTCAATCCCCGTGTTCGCATTGTTTTAATCCTCCCTTCACCGCGTTCGCGAACCCTGTATCGCGTTCACATAGAACACATTTTGGACCCCAGCACTTTCCTTCTACGCGTTCGCGTTTGCCTCCACGCGATCGCGATGACTTCACCAGCTTACCTTTCGCGAACGCGGCCCCCTTCCCGCGAACGTGTAGGGCATTTTTGCCCAGTGATTTCCAAAGTTAAAAATAGACCAGTGACGGGATTATTCCCAAATTTCACACGAGTTCTTCTTCTCCACAGCTCTTGAGCGAATTTTTGAGCACTTCTTCACCAAAGCTTCTTGGGTAAGTAAATTCCCACTCATTTCCTTCATCTTCCTTCATTAATTAATGAGTTTCTAAATCTAAATCATGTAATCTAGGGTTGAGATAGGGGAAAAGGGTAGAGTTAGGGATTTTTGATTTTCTTTGATTTAGACCTCGTTTTGAGGTCGAATTTGAAAACAATTGTATATTTGGGCTCGTGGGGGAATGGGTAACATGGAATTGGTTCGAACCTCATGTTTTGACCAAGCGAGCCGGGGTCGATTTTTGGAATTTTGGGAAGAAAGCTTAGAAATTCATATTTTGGCTTTGGGTTTAGTTTTTTAGCTATTATTAATATTATAAAGTCATTATTTCATAGATTTGACTAAGTTGGAGCCGAATTCGAGGGATAAAGCTATACTAAAGGCTTGAGTTGAGTTTGGAGCATTCGAGGTAAGTGTTTGATCTAACTTTGGTTTGAGGGAATAGGATTAGAGTATTATTTGCAAATTGCTAAATGTTGAGTTCGGTGTATTGGCATGGTGACGAGTATCTATTCATCGGTTTCTAGCATGACCGTGAGTCCTTATTTGTGCTTATTTGGGATTCTGTAGTGATTCTTCCTTGTTTAATTGATGGTTTCTATATAATGTGAACAATATGAAGGGGAAATATGATTTGTAAACTCCTTGGAGTGTTGGCTCGAATTATAACATGATTAGGAAGTAAGAAATGAACAAAAGAGAAAGTGATGTAATTATTCCCTTGCCGGGATGTATAAGTTATTGTTGTTTCTCCCTTGCCGGGAATTAACTGTTATTTGTATTCTCCCTTGCCGGGATAGTTGAATTGATACTTGATCCCTTGTCGGAAAACTATTATATATTATGAAATGGGATCGTGTGGCACGCCAACCACTTATATATTATGAAATGGGATCGTGTGGCACGCCGACCACTTATATATTATGAAATGGGATCGTGTGGCACACTGACCACTTATATATATATTATGAAAATAGGATCGTGTGGCACGCCGACCACTTATATATCATGAAATGGGATCGTGTGGCACGCCGACCATGTATTATGTGTTAGAAGGGATCAGTTGTAGTTTTCCTTATTTATTCCTACCGTTCAACTTTATCTGTTAGCCCCAAAAGCAAGTTCCC
>MU750811.1:5160-15771 GCA_026770625.1 Nicotiana glauca | reverse complement strand
ATATATATATATATATATATATATATATATATATATATATATATATATATGCACAGGTTGATTGGTATTCCTGTCTAGCCTCGTCACTACTTCGCCGAGGTTAGGCTAGGCACTTACTAGCACATGGGGTCGGTTGTGCTGATGCTACAATCTGTGCATCTTTTTGCACAGATCACAATACCGGAGCAAGAGCTTTTGGATAGGAGTAGGAGCATTGGGAGGTGACTTCAGTCAAGAGATTCCCGAGTTAGCCTTGTTGACATCCGCATGGCCCGGAGTCTCTCTTCTCTTTGTTTTTTTCCTTTTGGTTTCCTTTGTATCAGATCAGACAGTACTATATTTTTATTCAGACTTTGTATTTAGCATTCTGTAGAAGTTGTGAGTTAGTGACTCCAGTCTTGGGTAGAGGATTGGTTAAACTTCCGTATTTCTTTTAGTTAATTAAGTTTGAGACTTCCGCTTTATTATTAAATGCTTCATTGTTTCTAATATTGTTGATGTTCGCCAAAAGATGTAATTGATAATTGGCTTGCCTAGCTCCTATTAGTAGGCGCCATCACAGCTCCCGAGGGTGGGAAATCCGGGTCGTGACAAGTTGGTATCAGAGCACTAGGTTACATAGGTCTCACAACTCACGGACAAACCTAGTAGAGTTTGAGGGATCTGTACGGAGACGTCTGTATTTATCCTTCAGAGGCTACAGAGTTAGGAAAATTTCACTTTTGTTCTTTCTTGCCATGCGATTCTGTTTCTCAAATAATAAATGTCTTTCTACTCTGTTGTTCCGCAGATGGCGAGAACACGTCCTTCCTATTCTACCGTGCAGCAGCCGAGCCCCCAGCAGCAGTTCCTACGAAGGGCAGAGGGCGAGGCCGAGGCCGTGACAGAGGAAGGGGCAGAGCTCAGCCCCGAGCAGCAGTCCAAAGTTGGAGCCTCATATTAATTATAATGAGGAGGTTCCAGCCCCAACAGCTCTGGTGGGCCCAGCTCAGGTCCCAGATGGGTTCATAGTCACCCAGATCTTCAGGACGCTTTGGTCAGACTGGCATGCTTTATGGAGAGCGTCACTAGAGCAGGTTTGCTTCTAGTAGCACCAGCCACTTCTCAGGCTGGAGGAGGAGTTCAGACTCCTACTACACGTACTCCAGAGCAGGTGGCTCCCCAGGCTCATATTCCAGTGGTTCAACCAGCTGTGGCAGTTCAGCCAGGTATTGTGATCCAGGCCGGCGATGGAGCGGCTATGTCCTCAGATGCTTTGTGGAGTCTTGATAGGTTCTCCAAGCTCTTCACCACCACATTCAGCGGTGCCTCTTCAGAGGATCCATAGGATTTCTTATTTAGCTGCCATGAGATCCTTCAGACTATGGGTATTATGGAGACCAATGGGGTCAACTTCGCCACTTTTCGACTAGCAGGGTCTGCCAAGACTTGGTGGAGGGACTATTGTTTATCAAGACCAGCAAGGTCGCCATCATTGACTTGGGACCAGTTTGCAGAGTTGATTTTGGAGAAGTTTCTCCCAGTTACTCAGCGAGAGGCTCTTTACAGGCAGTTCGAGTGCCTCCAGTAAGGCTCTATGACAGTCACTCAGTATGAGACTCGGTTCATTGATCTAGCACACCATGCTATTGTTATACTTCCCACAGAGCGAGAGAGGGTGCAGAGGTTTATTGATGGATTGATTCAAGCGATCCATCTCCAGATGGCTATGGGAGCCGGGAGTGAGATTTCTTTTCAGGAGGCGGCCAATGCGGCCCGTAGAGTTGAGATGGCTCTTGCACGGGGAGGTAGTCATAGGTCAGAAAAGAGGCCCCGTCATGCAGGTAGGTTCAGTGGTACCTCGTCTGGAGGTGGGGATTCTTATGGTATAGGCAATCCTCCGAGGCCCTTTCAGTCAGCCCTACAGGCCTCACATGGTACTTCAGGTGGTCGTGGCTCTCAGCCAAAGTCTTCTGACTAGCAACTTTTTAGTTCACCATCAGCACCTATCAGTGCGCCACCACTCTGTTATTCTTAGCAGCCAAGGGCTTGTTACACCTGTGGCGACATGAGACATATTGCCAGGTATTGCCCTCGAGCTTCTGACAGCTCTCAGTAGCAGGGTCCTCGTCCCATGATTCAGGCATTAGGTGATCCACAGGCCACCCAACCAGCTAGAGGCGGGGGTAGAGGCCATAGAGGCGAAGGTAGAGATCATAGAGGTGGAGCTCGGACAACTAGAGGTAGAGGCTAGCCATCAACCGATCGTCCTTGAGATATGGTTCAGGGAGGTGGGCTCCAGCCCCGATGCTATGCTCTTCCAGCCAGGCCAGAGGCTGAGTCTTCAAATGCAGTCATTACAGGTACTATTCTGGTCTGTGATAGAGATGCTTCAGTGCTATTTGACCCTGGGTCTACATATTCGTATGTGTCATCCTATTTTGCACCCTACCTGGTTTGGCCTAGTGATGCTTTGGGTATTCCTGTTTATGTATCTACACCGGTGGGTGATTCTATAGTGGTCTACCGGGTTCATCGTTCCTGTATGGTAATGCTTGAGGGCCTTGAGACCCGTGTTGATTTATTGCTCTTAGACATGGTGGATTTTGACGTTATATTAGGGATGGATTGGTTGTCCCCATATCATGCTATCTTGGATTTTCACGCCAAGACCGTAACCTTGGCTTTGCCAGATTTGCCTCGTTTGGAGTGGAGGGGGACCCCATGGCATTCCACCCGCAGTGTTATTTCATATGTGAAGGCTCGACGCATGGTCGAGAAGGGGTGTTTAGCTTATCTGGCGTATGTTCGCGATTCTAGCGTAGAGGTCCCTTCTATTGATTCTGTTCCTATTATTCGGGAGTTCCCTAAGGTTTTACCTTCAGACTTGCCAAGTATGCCGCCCGACAGGGATATTGATTTCTGTATTGATTTGGCTCCGGGCACTCAGCCCATTTCCATTCTGCCATATTGCATGGCCCCGCCAGATTTGAAGGAGTTAAAGGACCAGTTGCAAGACTTGCTAGAGAAGGGTTTTATCAGACCTAGTGTTTCTCCTTGGGGTGCACCAGTGTTATTTGTGAAGAAAAAGGATGGTTCGATGAGGATGTGCATTGATTACCGGTAATTGAACAAAGTGTCGATTAAGAACAAGTATCCACTACCGAGGATTGATGATTTGTTCGACCAGCTTCAGGGTGCAGAGGTGTTTTCAAAGATAGATTTGAGATCTGGCTACCACCAGCTGAGGATTAGGGCGTCTGATGTCCCTAAGACAGCATTCCGCACTCGGTATGGGCATTATGAGTTTTTGGTTATGTCATTTGGGTTGACCAATGCCCCAGCAACATTTATGGAGTTGATGAACCGAGTGTTCAGGCCTTATTTGGACTTGTTCGTGATAGTCTTTATTGACGATATTCTAGTGTACTCCCGCAGCTAGGAGGAGCACGAGCATCACCTCAGAGTGGTTCTTCAGACTTTGAAGGATAGTCATTTATATGCTAAGTTCTCGAAGTGTGAGTTCTGGTTGAGTTTGGTTGCATTTCTAAGTCATGTTGTATCAGCAGAGGGTATTCAGGTGGACCCGAAGAAGATTGAGGCAGTCAAGAACTGGTCTCGACCAGCATCAGCTACCGAGATTTGAAGTTTCTTGGGGTTAACAAGTTATTACCGTCGGTTCATGGAGGGGTTTTCATCTATTGCAGCCCCGATGACCAGATTGACCCAGAAGGGTGCCCAGTTCAGATGGTCAGATGAGTGTGAGGCGAGCCTCCAGAAGCTCAAGATAGCTCTGACTACGGCACCAATATTGGTTTTGCCCACAGGCTCAAGGCCTTATACATTTTATTGTGATGCTTCCCGTATTGGGCTTGGTGCAGTATTTATGCAGGATGACAGAGTCATTGCTTATGCTTCGAGGCAGTTGAAGATCTACGAGAAGAATTATCCGGTTCATGATCTAGAGTTGGCAGCCATTGTTCATGCTTTGATGATTTGAAGGCATTACCTATATGGTGTGACGTGTGAGGCGTACAGTGATCACAAGAGTCTTCAGTACTTGTTCAAGCAGAAGGATTTGAACTTGAGGCAGAGGAGGTGGTTGGAGTTATTAAAGGATTATGATGTTGCTATTTTGTATCACCTGGGGAGGGCCAATGTGGTGGCCGATGCATTGAGTAGGAAGTCCGCCGGCATGGTTAGTCTTGCTTATATTCCGGTCAGCCAGAGACCGCTTACTTTGGATATTCAGGCCTTTGCCAATCGATTTGTGAGGTTGGAAATTTCTGAGCCTAGCAAAGTGTTAGCTTGCACGGTCGCTCATTCTTCATTATTGGAGCGTATCCGTGATCGACAGTTTGATGATCCCCATTTGTGTGTCCTAAGAGACACGGTGCATTGGGGGGGCTCCACGAAGGTGACATTAGATGATGATGGTGTTTTGAGATTGTAGGGGCGAGTTTCTGTGCCCAATGTCGATGGGATTCGAGAGTTTATCTTAGCGGAGGACCATAGTTCTCGGTATTCTATTCACCCGGGCGCCGCGAAGATGTGTCAGGACTTGCAGCAGCACTATTAATGGCGCAAAAAGAAGAAAGATATTGTTGCGTATGCGGCTTAATATTTGAACTATCAGCAGGTTAAGTACGAGCACCAGAGGCCTGGTGGATTGTTTCAGAGGATTGAGCTTCCCGAGTGGAAGTGGGAGAGGATTACTATGGATTTGTTACTGGATTTCCGATGACTCGGAAGAAGTTGGATGCTATTTGGGTCATTGTTGATAGGCTGACCAAGTCAGCGCATTTTGTTCCTGTTGCAGCCACTTATTCATCTGAGAGGTTAGCTGAGATCTACATCAAAGAGATTGTTCGCCTTCATGGGGTGCCGATATCTATCATTTCGGACCGGGGTACGCATTTTACCTCGCGCTTCTGGAGAGCAGTCCAGCAGGAGTTGGGCACCCGAGTTGAGTTGAGAACAACATATCATCCTCAGACAGACGGTCAGTCCAAGCAGACTATTAAGATATTGGAGGATATGCTCCAAGCCTGTGTCATTGATTTTGGAGGCTCATGGGACCAGTTTTTGCCTTTACCTAAGTTCGCCTACAACAACAACTACTAGTCCAGCATTTAGATGGCTCCATATGAGGTGTTGTATGGTAGGCGATGTCGGTCTCTAGTTGGATGGTTTGAGCCGGGAGAGGCTCGGCTATTGGGTACAGATCTAGTTTAGGAGGCCTTGGATAGGGTCAAGATCATTCAGGACAAACTTCGAATAGCTTAGTCCAGGCAGAAGAGTTATGCAGATCGCAAGGTTCAAGATGTAGCTTTCATGGTTGGTGGTCAAGTATTGCTTCGTGTGTCGCTTATGAAGAGCGCGATGAGATTTGGGAAGAAGGGAAAGCTTAGCCCTAGGTTCATTGGCCCATTTGAGATTCTCGATCGTGTGGGAGAGGTGGCCTATATACTTGCTTTGCCGCCTAGCTTGTCAACAGTGCATCCAGTTTTTCATGTGTCCATGCTTCGGAGGTATCACGTCGATCTAGCCCACGTGTTAGATTTCAGCACTGTCCAGTTGGACAAGGATCTGTCTTATGAGGAGGAGCCGGTAGCTATTGTAGACCACCAGGTTCGACAGTTGAGGTCGAAGAGTTTTCCTTCAGTGCGTGTTCAGTGGAGAGGTCAGCCTCCTGAGGTCTCGAGCCTGAAAAATGAATTTTTGAAAGAAATTGTTTTTCTAAAATTAATATGAAAATGGATTAGAAGGTACTGGTATCGGGCCCGTATTTTGGTTCCGGCGCCCGGTACAGGTCTTATATATGGTTTAAGATGTTTTTGTGTAATTTGGTCAAAATCGGACGTCATTTGACGTGTTTCAGACCTAAATATCTAAAATAGGAAGTCTAAGAAGTTTGAATGAAAAGTGATGATTTTGAGGTTTGATTCCTCATTTATGAAGTTATTTTGGCGATTTGATCGCACGATTAAGTTCGTATGAGGTTGTTTAGTTAGTGGGTGAGTTTGATTAAGAGCCCTGAGGGCTCGGGAGTATTTCGGAGGTGTTTCGGGGTGTTTTGAACTTAGGAAAAAGGATCAGATTTTCTGCAATTCTTGCACAGGTCTTTTGTTCTTTGCGATCGCGGCCTTCATCCCGCGTTCGCATACCTTTGGATTTCCCCTTCTTCGCGTTTGCATCTTAGTCCCCGCGTTCGTGTTGTATTAAACCTCCCTTCATTGCATTCGCGAACCCTGTATCGCGTTCGCATAGAACACATTCTGGAACCCAGCACTTTCCTTCTACGCGTTCGCGTTTGCCTCCACGCGATCGTGATGACTTGCCCAGCTTACCCCTCGCGAACGCGGCCCCCTTCCCGCGAACGCGAAGGGCATTTTTGCCCAGTGATTTCTAAAGTTAAAAAATAGACCAGTGACGCGATTATTCCCAAATTTCACACGAGTTCTTCTTCTCCACAGCTCTTTAGCAAATTTTTGAGCACTTCTTCACCAAAGCTTCTTGGGTAAGTAAATTCCACTCATTTCCTTCATCTTCCTTCATTAAATAATGAGTTTCTAAACCTAAATCATGTAATCTAGGGTTGAGATTGGGGGTAAAGGGTAGAGTTAGGGCTTTTCGATTTTCTTTGATTTAGACCTCGTTTTGGGGTCGAATTTGAAAACAATTGTATATCCGGGCTCGTGGGGGAATGGGTAACCTGGAATTGGTTCGAACCTCGTATTTTGACCAAGCGGGCCGGGGTTGATTTTTGGAAATTTGGGAAGGAAGCTTAGAAATTCATATTTTGGCATTGGGTTTCGCGTGTTTAGCTATTACTAATATTGTAAAGTCATTATTTCATAGATTTGACTGAGTTGGAGCCGAATTCGAGGGGTAAAGCTATACTAGAGGCTTGAGTTGAGTTTGGAGCATTCGAGGTAAGTGTTTGATCTAACTTTGGCTTGAGGGAATCGGATTAGAGTATTATTTGTAAATTGCTAAATATTGAGTACTGTGTATAGGCATGGTGACGAGTATCTTTACACCGGTGTCTAGCATGACCGTGAGTCCTTATTTGTGCTTATTTGGGATTCTGTAGTGATTCTTCCTTGTTTAGTTGATGGTTTCTATATAATGTGAATAGTATGAAGGGGAAATATGATTTGTAAACTCCTTGGAGCGTCTGCTTGAATTATGACATGATTATGAAGTAAGAAATGAACGAAAGAGAAAGAGATGTAATTATTCCCTTGCCGGGATGTATAAGTTATTGTTGTTGCTCCCTTGCCAGGAATTAACTGTTATTTGTATTCTCCCTTGCCGGGATAGTTGAATTGATACTTGTTCCCTTGCCGGAAAACCATTATATATTATGAAATGGGATCGTGTGACACGCCGACCACTTATATATTATGAAATGGGATCGTGTGGCACGCCGACCACTTATATATATTATGAAAATGGGATCGTGTGGCACGCCGAACACTTATATATCATGAAATGGGATCGTGTGGCACGTTGACCTTGTATTCTGAGTTAGAAGGGATCAGTTGTAGTTTTCCTTATTTATTCCTACCATTGTACTTCATCTGTTAGCCCCAAAAGCATGTTCCCCTCCCAGTCTTAATTATTACTTCCCACTGTTATTTTGTAGTACTTGTATATATATATATATATCTGCACAGGTTGATTGGTAGTCCTGTCTAGCCTCGTCACTACTTCGCCAGGGTTAGGCTAGGTGGGTAATGATTGTAAATAATATCCTGAGAGTTTGAAACCCTGGATTTGCACAACCTAGTGCTATATTGAGGTGAAACACGCGCTTAATGACGAGCGCGGGGTTGTTTACTATTGGGGATTATGACTTGGTCCATCCCGACTTATATTTTTTTACCGCGTATTTGACTGAGATGTGTTTCCTGTCAACATGACTTGGGCCTATTGCCATATTTTTGGCTTAATGCCGACTACTTGTGTCCTTCATGGATTTTTATCACTCTTTCCTCACTATTTGATATACTACTTGAACTCAGTATTGTTGATTATACTATTTTACAACTCAGCCACTTTAATTGAATTTTTGAGACTTAACTGGTATTCCACTGTTGTTTGGGCTGAGCATTACTATTTTATAGATGCCCGAGGGGCTTATGATATTTTCTGGACTGAGGAGGCTTTCAGGCCTTGTGTGTGATGTAAAGAGTCTTTCAGGCCTTGAGTGTGATGTGAGGAGGCTTTCAGGCCTCGTGAGTGATGTGACAAGGCTTTCAGGCCTTGCATGTGATGTGAGGAGGCTTTCAGGCCTCGTGAGTGATGTGAAAAGGCTTTCAGGCCTCGAGTGTGATGTGAGAAGGCTTTTAGGCCTTATGTTGATATAGCGCTTGGGCCGTAAGGGCCCCCTCTGAAGTCTGCACACCCACAGTAAGCGCGGGTACCCATATGATCTGAGAGTGAGCCCGAGGGGCTGATGCTATGCTGAGTGACTGATACTGAGCCCGAGGGGCTTATACTATTCTGAACGATTGATATTGAGCTCGATGGGCTAGTACTGTTATGAGATATTACCCGAGGGGCAAAATTTTATGTGCTTATCTTGTATATTTACTTGCCTTTTTACCTGTTATACTGTGGTATTTGTTCCCGAGGGGCGGATTTTCTGTGCTTATCGGCACTAACTATTTTGAAATAATTTCGTAACTGTTGAAAAAATCATTTTCAAAAGAGATTTAAACTGAGCCAAGATATTTCCAAAGATTTCACAGTTTCACTGTTTTTTTCTCAAAGGATTGTACCCTGCTTCTGTATAGCATAATGGTTTGCTTTACGTGATTTCTTACTGCTCAGTTATTATTTACCTTTATTACTCACTGAGTTGGAGTACTTACTTTACTCCCTGCACCTCGTGTGCAGCTGCAGGTAATTGTTCACCCGGTAGCGGGTTTTGAGCTGATCAGAGGCTAAGTTAATGGAGATTAGCGAGGTGACTGCCAACGTTCGCAACACCATGTTTCTCTTTTTTATTCATTATTCCGGTTTTGTATATCTTAGGCCTTGTAGTGGATTTACATTATGATAGATGCTCGTTACATGTGACACCCCGGTTAGGGCTGTGTTGGGTTGTATTTCTGCTAATTAATATTATTAAGTCATACTTAAGCTATTTATTTATGTTTAACTATTTTGAAAATACGAGTTAGGTTAGTTGGTTGGCCTCGTCCTCATGAGAGGCGCCATCATGACCGCTGCGGGGTTTGGGTCGTGACAAGTCAGTATCAGAACCTAGGTTACATAGGTCTCACGAGTCATGAGCAGGTTTAGTAGAGTCTCGCGGATCGGTATGGAGACGTCTGTATTTATCCTCGAGAGGATATATAACCTTTAGGAAAACTTCACATTCTTGAATTATCATCGTGCATCCTTGATTCGGCTTGAAAAGAAGCTCTTGAAATTCCTTCCACGCGTTTGTATGCGCACATGAGTGCTCAGTATCAAATGTGCCTTGATGGCTTGTGATTCCCCGATCGAGGGGCGAGATGTGATCTTTGTGAGTTTGATGTTGGGCCAGTTTGGAGGACTTGAGGCCGAGTCTTTGCCTATGGCTTGAACACCGAAGTGCTGATTGTGTGAGCAAGTATTTTGAACTTATATGTTCAGTATTGCCCCTATTAGTGGGAGTGATAGCTGGTTAGCTACGTGATGAGTATTTTAGTACTGCGGGATGTATCTATGTAGCTTGAAAATGATGAGGAAGGTCTGCGGGATGATAGATAAACTATTGAGTTTATGATTTCCATTGTGATTGGATGTGTAGCTCCAAATTATGGGCGCGTGAAGAATCTTTTCGTGTCCCCTAGATAGGAGTGAAGTAAATTTCATGTTGCGATATGAGTTTAGACTCAGGAAGACTAAGTAACTGTGTAATGTGTATGACGGTGGAAGGTATACAAAAGTGTTATATTGGGGTGAAGCAGGTGGGTTATCCCCGGCAGAGTGTTCCGAAGTGGTGTGATCCTTGTGTGTGTGTTAGAAGATCTCATGTGTAATAGAAGGGTACGTGTTGAAATTTGAAATTTCGGATTTTCTTAATAGAGTGGGCTTAACTGTTGCGGGGATGAATGCGAGATTTGTAGAAGATTTACATAACTAGATGATTTGTGTTTTCACAAGCTTATAAATGATATGAGTTTAATCTCGCTATGGTATTGTGGCATCAATAGAGTAAAAGTATTATGAGTTATTGAGCGTATCTTTATCTATGGCTTCGAGCCAAATGGGGGAGTCTGCTGTGAGCAGTTGATTGCGCAGTTAGGTGCTATGTTGGTTCCAGTTTGGGGCATGCGAATGAATTAGCTATGGCTAGAGTAACGGGAAAAAAAATATTTTTGACAAAGGTTATATTATGCTTCGTAGGGTATGAGAATCACGGAATGTCGAGAGTATTGTTGGTAAAGAATGCTCGACGCATAGAGCAGAAAGTTTCTTGGTTGTATTGGGATGAGGATTTCATTTTGCAGTATCGGAGTGCCAATAAGGCACGGGTGGTTGTGAGCACGTGATTTTTACCCTAAGCAAATTATTCCAAAAATATCAAATAAAATGATTTTATAATTTTAAAAAATTGTGTTGCATCCTTTT
>MU750809.1:142466-154600 GCA_026770625.1 Nicotiana glauca | reverse complement strand
CACTAACATACTCATCACATGGATATCCAACTGCCATTCCGGCTAATAGGGACAATATCGAACATATAAGTTCAGACCACTTGCTCACACAATCAGCACCTCGGTGCTCAAGCCATAGGCAAAGATCCGGCCACAAGTCCTCCATACTGGCCCGATATACTCACAATGATTACCTCTCGCCCCTCGATCGGGGAATCATAAGCCATCAAGGCACATATAATACGGAATGCTCATGTGCGCATACAGACGTGTGGAAGGAATTTCAAAAGTTATATCTCAAGCTGAATCAAGTACGCACGATAAGAATTCCAAGAAATTGAAGTTTTCCTAAAGGTTCTGTATCCTCTCGAGGATAAATACAGACGTCTCCGTACCGATCCGCGAGACTCTACTAACCGGCTCATAACTCATGAGGCCTAGTAACCTAGGCTCTGATACCAACTTGTCATGACCCCAATCCCGGTCATGATGGCGCCCAACACCATTGCTAGGCAAGCCCGACCAATTAACACTCACAACCCAATCACACATCCCATTATCAATTTATAGCATTAAATTAACAGTTTAACAAGTATATTAACCAATAATTTAGATAGATACAGTATGAATCACTGATATAGACAACATCTCCCAAAGATCTGGTGTCATGAGTCTGAAGCCTCTAAATGAAACAGAGTAGTAAACCCACAATAGTATAGAAGTCTAGAATACGGAAAGATAAAAGGGATAAGGGGAGGGACGTCAGGCAGCTACCTCGACAACTCCTGGACACTCTAGGAAGCAGCAAACAGCTCGACTATGCTCCCGAAACACCTGAATCTGCACACATGGTGCAGGGAGTAAAGTGAGTACTTCCAACTCAGTGGTAATAGACATATATAATGGCTGAAAGCAAGGAATCCCGAAATATAGCAATGCAAAGCTATAACCAATAATTCAACACATTTTAACGGTGGAACAACAGCAAGCAATGACAGGTAATTCAGATAGATATCGATGCATGAATACAATGCAATGCACATGACCGCTGCGGCACGCAGCCCGATCCATTTGGGTACCCGCGCTCACTGTGGGGGTTCAGACTCCGGAGGGGCTCCTACAGCCCAAGCGCAATATCATTGTAGCATTCGCTATGGCGTGCAGCCCGATCCACACTCAGTCTAGATATATGCATGTAAACCATACAGGCACAGTCAAGTTTCATTTTCAGTTCCAATTATTAGGAATTATATATTAAGTGTTTATAACTTTAGGAATTTATTAATCATTTCGAGACAGTGTTTAACTTAGGACTGATATCATGAAAACATATTAAGCATCATGGAAAAAGTGATAATAATCCCCAAGGGATCCAAATAATCGGCACGCAGCCCAAATATGCTCACAGCAATCCAAGTAGGATGTTTACCAATCAATTTCTAGTCAATGCACATTATGAACATCACTCGGACAGACTAAGCCATAGTCCTCCAATCACAAACGACCCCTCACTCACCGTAGAGTACCTGTCTCGCCTCAATATAGCGTCACAGTGTGATATACCGAGGTTTCAAACCCTCAGGTCATCATCTACTTTATTACTCACCTCAAACCGGCCACAAGACTAGTTCGCTAAGCCTTTTACTCTCGAACCGACCTCCTTGCGCATCGAATCTGGCCAAAACCACAATGAATACATTACAATAGGCTAAAGAAACATAACCCAATCAAAAGAATTCGAAAAATACCAAAAATCACGAAGTTAGCAAAACCCGAGCCCCCGGCCCACTTCTTGAAAAATTACGAAATTCACATCACCGGATTCCTCGTCTCGCCACGAGTTAGTACATATAAAATTCATCAAAATCGGAGTCCAAATGCTCCTTCAAATCCCAATTTCTCATTTAAAAACCCAAGCCCTAGTTCTTCAATATTTCACCCAATTTTCCAACAATCAACGGTAGATTCTTCAATAAAATATCGTTTCTAGGTTACGAGACTTACCTCCAGTCGATTCCCGTCAAAACTCTCTTCAATTTCTACCCAAAAGCTCTTGAGGTGGTTCAAAAATAGAGGAAATATCAAATGGGTCGCGGATGAAATGTTATATAATAAACCCTTCTGTCTCCAGTTTTTTCTTCTATGCAAACGCGAGACCACTCTCGCGTTCGCGATGCATAAATTTTTCCTCTGAAAAAATTTCCCTCCGTGAACGCGTCTGATCTCCCACGAATGCGAAGGCCTGGCCCCTGAACCCACGCGAACGCGGCCTTCTGAACGCGAACGCGTTGAACACCCAGGTTGGCCCTCTACTTTCTTCTACGCGAATGCGTGCCCAGCACTGCGAACGCGAAGCACCAATGCCTCAACATACGCGAACGCGTGGCCCCAACGCGAATGCGATGAATATTTTCCTGACCTCCAAACTTAACTCTACGCGTTCGCGACACATACTACGCGAACGCGAAGAAGGAATTCTTTGCAACTCCACATCTGGAAAACCAGCAATCACACAAGTCAAAAAATGATCCGTTGATCACCCGAAATTATCCCGAGGCCCTCGGGACCTCAACCAAAAATACCAACATACCCCAAAAATATCATACGAACTTGTTCCAATCATCAAAACACGTCAAACAGCACAAAAATCATCAATTCTCTACGGATTCAAGCCTAAGTTTATCAAATTATTCCGAAACTCACATTCGATAAAAAACCCAACCAAACGACATCCGAATGACCTGAAATTTTGCACACATGTCTAAAATAACCTAACGAAGCTACTGCAACTCTCAGAATTCTATTCCGACCTTCGAATCAAGATCTCACCTATCAACTGGAATCCGCCAAAATTCAAACTTCGCTAATTCAAGCCTAATTCTACACCGGTCCTCCAAATTCAATTCCGATCGCACTCCTAAATCACAAATCATCCCCCGAAGCTAACCGAATCATCGAAAATCACATGCAAGCCCTCTAACTCAATAGTCAATATCCGGTTGACTTTTTCAACTTAAGTTTTCCTTAAGGAGATTAAGTGCTTTATTTCTTATCAAAACCAATCCCAAACAACTCTTACACACCACATATAGATAATGAAATATTAAGAAGCAATAAACGGGAAAAATGGAAAAGCAACACATTAGACGACGGGCCGGGTCGTCATAAATAATCAATTAAAAATATCTAATAGTCAATTAAGGGAAGAAACACTACTAAAAGTAGTCGGAAATTTCCGACGGAATCGGTCGGAATATTCATAAAAATATATTTTTTGATTTTTAATAATATTTACGACTAATATTCCGTCTATGTCCGTCGTAAATTTTGGCGGAAAATTCCACCAATTTTTAGCGCCCAATTCGATCGAAAACAATTATAAAAAAAAGAAATTAAAAAAAATAGCGACCGATTCGGTCGAAAATGTTTAGTAAAAGGAGGTTGACTACGTTTGACCAAATTACCGACCGAATTGGTCGGAGAGGTTTTTAAAAAAATCCCAGCGACTTTCTTTTCTTTTCCTTTTCCCCTTTTCTTCCTTCTCTCTTCTCTCTCTCACTTAAACCTCCCCCCCAAACCTAACCCTGCCGCTTCCATCAACGACCAGCTCTTGCCGCCGACGCCGCTGCAAATCCGTCGTGCCAGGTACGTTTCCCCCACCCAAAACTTTGACTAAAAATTGCAAACATTGTCTATTTTCCGCCTCTTAATAAAAAATTGGAACACAAATCTTGCCTATTTACGCTTACGTGCTATGATCTGAAGGTTTTTGCTCTCTTTTTTATTGGCAATGTACTGTGCATTTTTTAGTTGTTTTGCCTTAATCGATTCTTTTGTTTATATGCATTTGATTTGCTTTTGTTTCTGGACATATTTTTCTATGTAGTGATATATCATTATGATATATTTAAAATTAAAATTTATTACTCAACTAAATAAATAGGTCAAATAAAATTAAATAAGAGGAGTTAACTCATGTACAGTTGATTGTCTAAAATATTTTTGTACTACCAATATAGTTTAATTTATTGTACCAAATTAGTTACTGTAATATTTTATTATATTATCCATTAATATTGTTCATTAATTTTTGTTACAATATATAATTAAGAAAATTAATTCTATAATGAAAACTCAGTAGAAATTATCACACTAGTTTGTTGTTTAACTCACCATACGTTATAGTGCAGAAAATAGATAAGGTTTGTTTTGCAGTAGATATAAAGGTGTTATGGAGATCTGCTATTGTATTTGTTAGAATTGCGGTTTAGTTTAACGGATCTGTTTTTTTTTTTTTTGCTGATCTGATTTATGTTTTCAGTGCTTTTTTGATTGTTGGATCTGCAGACCTGGTCAACGATTTATAGTTTTGATCTGTTCATCTTGGGTTGTTTCATTTTGCTGCTCCACGGGCAAATTTTAATATTAGTGTATGTAAAATTGCTACTTTTAGTTCTTTAATACTATTTAAATGCTTAAGTTTATGTGGGATTGTTTATTGTATTATGATGTTGAATATATGAGTATAGGAATCTATTTGTCAGGGCACGATATGAATACAGTAAGTGGTTAGTGCCACAGATACTGAGAATTATTTTGGAGCTGGTACTGCTATAATAATTTTTTAGTCAACTAAATTGGTTATGAAATTGAAATTCATTATGTACTAGACTACTAGTGATGCACTCTTTGTTTTGTGGTTTTGTTTTCTAGGATTGGGAAGTTAAGGTTTATAATTCTATTTTAGACTGATTATATCTCATATAGTTCTTACATTAACCTTTATATAGGGTGGGCCAGTGTGATGCTTGATATCAGCACTTAGTGCCCCTTTTTTATTGCAGTTTTCAGATAGAGCTTTTTGTTTATTGTTTAACTGTGCTGTTTATGTCATGTTTTTGTGTAAAGTTGGTACTTTTGAGGTTTTAATGCACATTTTCTGGCCTAAACTATTTAGATATTTGACTTCAATGAGATTTATCATGTTATTTTAGGTTAAAAGTGTAAGTTACTTTAGTTTTACATAGCTTATTACTGTGTAGATATAAGAAAACTGACAGTTATATTTCTAAAGCAACAAAGGAATTGTCGTTTCAAGACAACCTTTAAATGTGAGAATACCCTGTCTAATTGATTTGGGTAATGAACAACATGGGCAAAAGCCATGAATTTGGGTTATGTCACCTTCTAATTGTTGTGCTGATTCTAAGAGGTTTCCTCAAGGTTTTTCGGCTTAGTGCAAGAGTTCAAGATTTTAGGATATGAGAGTGTGAAATTCTTTATTCTTTGTACCAAAAAAAGTTCTGTTTGGTTACTGATTTTGTTGTTGTGTAATTAGTATTGAAGTTTATCCTGTTTTCTTTGATATTCTTACTTGATGAAGTAGTGTATGAGTAATTAATTTCTGACTAACTGTAAAATTTCTACATTTGTACTTACAGGTAAGCATTGCTTAGTCAACAACAGGTGGGAGATGTTTTAAGCAAGTTGATTCCCATATCCACCAATTCAAGTGTAGCAGTTCCAGGTACTTAACTTTAGTTCCCTCCCAACTTATTCTTAAGAAGGATACTTTCTTACCTTTAGTTATAAAGTAGCAGGAGTGGTTTTGCTAACGTTTTTTTCCTTTAGCCAACAACATAAGTTGTTTCTGTTCTGATAGTATGGAAGCATGAATGCGGTGTCTTTGCTAGAAATCTTCTCAAAGTTGTATTGAATTAATAGTTAATGCATTGCAACTTTATTATATTATTGACTCTATGCATGAATTCAAACTTTTCTTTAACTACATGCAATTTTATAGGCAGTAATCATACGACATATAGCTTATAGGATAGACTTTTCGTGATATTCCCTTTTTAAGTATTAAGTATTTACTAGAATGTTTGTTTGTTTATTTCTCCTTCACCAGTAGTCCAATACTAGCATTATTGAAGAGCATTTTCACATTCTGTGTAAGTTATCATATTTGTTATTCTAATTGTCAGTGCCACCTTCAAGCTTAAAATGTTTGCACCTTTTGGCTTCCACCAGTACTAGAATTTATGTATTGCCTTATCACAAGTGGCTTTGCCTGTTCTATTTATTATTTAGGGGATAGTCAATCTTGAATAGCTTTGTGGTAACACTGTCTTTATCAGTGAACCTGAAATCCCCTGCATCAATGATCTCCCAAGAATATCAGTGAAGTTGTGAAAATATGAATTTTCTCCTATTTAGTTTTTTCTGTATGCAATAATGTGTGGCTACTCATCATTGAGATATAACAATTTTGTATTTTATTATGATTATATTACAGATATGGCATCTACTGGCTCATGGTATTTTATTGTGGCTTTCATGGTAGTCAGCATGATGGTGCGTCTTTTGTTGCTCCATCATCTTCCAGTCCATCATCATCATCCATTCCCAATATATCTAGGTTGGATATTGGAGTCTCTCGCCCAGCTACATCTAGTGCTGCTTCTGCACCATCTCACAGATGCAGGCAGAATCTTGGAGGGGATGTACAATTTGATAGTTATAATCGATTGATAATCGCCCCTCACAAGAATGGGTAAGAAGGTTCTTATACAAATTTTTATGTTTTGAATGTACATTTAGATATGTTAACATTAAAGAGTATTTATTTACAATTAAAAGATGTTTATTAATTATATATATATTAACTTTAATGCAGGTTTTTGCCATCTTTTCAAGGTACACGTATGGTTACAAATTCTATGAAGCCATTTTATCATGAGCCGTGGACTTCTTGGAAAAAGATATGGTATAACATCAGAGAGCAAATGTGGAATCAATTTAGGGTAATTATATTTATTTAATAATTATCGTCTTCATCTAATGTTACTTTTTTATATTGCAGACATTGTGTACATGGCATCCTCAGCATCAAAATGCAACAAATATTATTTTCGAGAAGAAAGCTGGTATAAGGATTAAAGATACTATGCGTGCTGCTCGGAATGCCGATCAAATGCCGGAATGGTTAAGAGAAGATGTTTGGGATAAACTTCTTGAGAAATGGAATACCCTAGAATGGAAGGCAAAAAGTGAACAAGCAAATTAGGCAAATCATGCCTCTAAAAAAGGTGGCTCGTTGCACACAGGAGGTTCGATTACTTTTGAGGCCCTACAGGTCATTCAAACCCACTCTTAGACAATTCTTCTCCTCAAAATCAAGAACAGATGGAAGATTTGAAAAAGGAAATTCGTGGATTGAAGCAACAATTGGACTCCCAAAACGGAATGTTTGTTAAGATGAAGAAATTCATGCGTAAATATGGGCATGATTTATCTGATGATGAGGATGAACAAACTGAAACTGATGTGTAGTAGTTTAGTTGTGATGTTTTGATTGATTGGTAAACTTGATTGTGAGAGAATACTTTATGTATTGCTTTTAAACTTGAAGATGGGCTGCTATTTGGATGTTTGTATGCCCAAAATTGTTAGGTTTAAATGTTGGTATTGTTGGTTTAATGGTTGACATTGTTGGTTTAGAAATTGTTAATGTATTGTTAATTTAGATAGTGTTAATGTATTGTTGGTTCGTATTATTGTATTAATGTATCGTTGGTTTAGATTGTTGGTTGGTATTTTTTTGTTTGTGATAGTTTGATAGGTGATGTAGCTCGAAATTGGGCAGAATTCTGCCCAATTTAGTACAAAATTCCGACAGAAACGGTCGGAAATCTCCCAAGATTTAACAATAAATTATCATATTTTCGACTGATTCGGTCGGAAATTTATTTTAAAAAAAAGTCAATATTCAGAAGGTTTTGACGGATTCTGTCGAAAATTAAATAAAATTTAATTTTTAATTCATAGTTTCCGACTGCTTCGGTCAGAAATTTTAAAAAAAAAAATTAATTTACAACATTTTTCAACAGATTCCGTCAGAAAATAAATAAAATTTAATTATAAATTATGTAATTTTCTTGTACTATTACGACAGATTCAGTCGGTAAATTTCGACCACTTTAGTCGGAAAACTGAATTATTTGATAGTCTGACCATTTTGAAATTTGCGATCACTTTAGTCGGAAATCACCGACGGATTCGGTCGGAAATTATTTTCCGACCATCATTTTTCCGATCAACCAAATTCGGTCGGAAAGTAGTCGAAAATACGTGATTTCTGACTGCATTCTGACCGTTTTGGCCGTCGAAAATCTGCCATTTTCTAGTAGTGAAAACTTAGAACTTTATTTAAAGTAAGCTAGAAGTAACAAGTGCATATACGCATAAAACATATAGTCAGAGATTTTAACAAGGTAATTAGGGACTCAAACAGATTTGGGGCTCCTAAGTTTAGGGTAAGTGAAATTGGGCAACCCTTAACGGCAAGAATCACAAAAACATATAGATAAAATCACTGAAGGAAAAAATGAAAGAAAGAATCGAAAAACCTAATTTTTAGGGTAAGTAAAATTGACGAAAATAATCAAAGAAAAAGTTATAATAAGATGCGTAGCAACATTAAAGATTGAACCTGATTTGATTCAGTTTTTTAAGAATCAAAAACCCTAATTTTTAGGGTATAACTTAGTCAGAAGTATCTACGAAAATCATAATAGAGATGCATATAGATTGATATACGAAAAAAGTTTCAAAGAAATATTTAAAAAAAAATAGAAAAACTATAACAGAATCTTGAAATATCTGAACCCTAGCTTTAGCGTAAATGAAGAATCAGGAAAATCTCAGAGATTCATACCATAAAAAGACGAAGAATGAACATAGATGGAAAGAAGTGAAGGTTTAAACCAAATATAGTTCAAAGCAAGAGATCCACTTGCCATGGGCAACTGATTATGTAATACAATAATCGGTTAACCAGTAGAGAGACAAGATGAATAAGGTAAGAAGATCAATGATGGATTCCATATCTGGTTAGAATCGAAGAAAGCTTGGGGTGACGACGCTTAGGATTTTAGAAGAGGAGGAGAGGAGCATTTGGGGACGGCGGGTTTGGTTAGAATGGCTAGAGTTGAGGGGAGGGTAGATAATTAAAAGAAGGGGCTAATAAGGGCCGTTGATCTTGAAAGATCAACGACTAGGATTGAAAGAGGGGTTTGGGCTGGGTATTGGGTAAGGGTTACTTTGTTTGGGATAAAGCATATTGGGCTAGGATTTTAAGTGTTGGGCTCGGGAAAATAGGGTTGATTGGATAGTTTTAGGTCCAAAATTAAATAAAAATGGGGCCAGATTTTAAATACCCAATTTTAATAAATAAATAATTTATAATAAATCATAAATGAATAGCAAAAATATCCTTGGTATACTAAAATGACTTAAAGTAGTTGTTTAACATTTTAAAAATACAAAAGATTACTTTCTGCATAAATAATGTAGTTATACATTGATATGGACTATTATTACAAAGATGTGCAATTTAGCCTAAAAGATGCAAATGTAATTATAAAAATGCACTAAAAATATTTATAACCTAATATTGATGTAAATAATGAAATTAGATGATAAAAGCATTATAAAAATATTTTATGATACAATTAATAAGTGTTTATACAATAAAATGTGGGAATAAATTAATTTAATTTTTTTTTAAAATTATAAAAAATTGGAAAAAGTGCTTGTAGGTGTTTATAAATCAAATGATGATGCATATATACTATTTTGAAAGCAATATATGTATATTAAAATATATGAGGAAAGAATTGGATATCAACACCAGGTGCCCCTGAAACTTCTGCCAAAATGGGACGTCAGCCGGTTCGTGGAACATCCATACAGCGGGGAGGCAGCCCCACAATCCATACCCAAAACCTTCAAAATGCCACCATATTTTAAAATATACGACGACACAACAGACCCTGACGGCCATATCATTCATTACGTCACGATGGTAAAAGGCAACGACCTCTCAAAAGAGCAGGTATTGTCAGTGCTACTGAAGAAGTTTGGCGACACCCTAATAGGGGGAGCCTTAACATCATACTCACAATATATAATTACCGGTACATTCCATAATGTCGTTCGAGGAAATAGCCGACAAGTTCGTCATCGCCCATGCCGGGGCCAAGAAAGTAGAAGCTAGAGTGGATGAGATATTCGCGTCAAACAATCGTCTAGCGAAGGACTCGGGGACTTCCTCAATCGGTCAAACATAGTAAGAATGAGCCTTCCGAACGTGTCAGAAGGGATGGCGATAGCGGCCTTTCAAAATGGGTTAAATATGGGTCGAGGGCGCCCAGAAATTATTAAGTAGACTCATGAAATACCCTCCCACCACCTGGGATGAAATTCACAACGCTTACTGTGCCGAGATGAGAGCAGATGAAGACGACCTCAATGGCCCAACCCAAGGGTTAACAACAGTCCAATGGAATCAAGGAAAGATAGTCGGAATGACAGCCGAAGAGATCATTAAGGTCCACGCCTCAATTGGGAAAGGCACCAACCGTACGTCAGAACGGCCATTCCACTACCTCCTAGTGACAATGAGTGCCCAGACAGAGACCAGTGAGAAGGTCGAGTAGAGAACAAACAGTAGCAACGATTGGAATATTCTTAGGAGTATGACTAGGAATATTCCATAGAATATTCCCCCAGTGGTACTTTTTTAGGATTTTCTAGGAATATCTCCTATAAATAGGAAGATAGAGGGAACAAAAAGGGTTCTTCTAGACTCTTCTGAAGAGAACATCTTGTAAAGAGTTGACTATCAAGAATATATAAAAAGAGCTTGTCTTGTCTCCTCTGTGTGATTCCATTGCTAAATATTCATCTTTGATTCACAAGATCCAAGAACACTTTGTTTATCTCCATAGTCTATTGTCACACGCTATTGTCAGAAGAGGGAATCATCCAACTCATTCAACATTTAGGTAACAAATTCCTTCTTATTGCATTTAATACCATTGTCACATTTATTGCATATTTTCATTCTCCTATTTATTGATAATCATTGAGAATAACTTGGCATTTATTGACTTGAACACGGTTCTGTGCCATCAAAATTATCGATCTTCAGATCTATGATATATTATATTTAATTAGGATTCACGCTTCATCTACTTATTAAATTGGTTTAACAAAAAGGACATAATACTTGTCGGTCAAACTAAAAGTACTTTTCAAATTAATTAGTCAAACACAAATTGCTTCTCACCAAAAATATTTTTAAAAAAAGTACTTTTAAGAAAATAAATTCCCAAAATAAACGATTTTAGAAGTTTAGCCAAACATACTATTAGTTCTCTATAGCTCAAGAGTACATGTTACATGATTATGGAGATCGAACTCAAATGTTCCAACTGACTAGCAAGTAGCAACAAGAGTAATTAATGGACTTAATTGATCATATGAGACAGAGAAAATAAGCCAGGGCCAGATATCATGTTATATTAGAGTTACGAATTCATCTGAATTCGATAATTTTATGTCAGACCTCAAATTGACTGCCATAAAAGAAAAATCTTGGATGAAGATGGGAAGGCTGCTTTTATTTGCAAATGGGAGCTGGACCCAAGTACAACATGCTTTAGAATATATTTATATTAGTGAAACTGCTCGCGCCCAGCGCGATCAGAAAAGAAAATTTAAATACTATATTAAATAATTATTTTTCTTACTTATTATAAGAGAGATTAATTTTTACTAATTAAACATATCTTTATGATTTTACTATGAAGTTCTGCAACGGAAAAATTATTTGTACAATTGTACATATTTCACTAACAATGAGAGTTCATATCATGTATAAATAAAAATTCTGATCTTGAAAGTGAAGCCAAAACTTAATATATAGTACCCCTAACTTCTTCTAATGAAATTTCTCCTCCATTTTACTACTATCAGAAAGAAAACTAAGACTTATTTCCTCCAGAACTAAATGATTCTTCCAGTTTTCAGAGAGTCCATATCTTATCTATCTAGGGCTTTGAAATTAAAAAGAAATATCATCATTTTATCAAAAAAGTCCACTGACACTTTTACGGTACGATTTCAAATTAATCTAACTTTCAAATAATATCACACTCCTTTGATCCCCTTCTATTTAACTGATGATCTATTGACAAAGCATTCATCAATAGTCTAAACTCGGGGTATACAAACCGAACCGAAAAACCGGACCAAATCGAAAAGTCAAACTAAACCGATTAAAAAATCTGACTCGGTTTGGTTTGATT
>MU750809.1:78621-109433 GCA_026770625.1 Nicotiana glauca | reverse complement strand
TCTTCCCAATCACTTGGGATTTCTCTTTCTCAGCTACTATGTCAGTTACGAGCTCTTCAACTGGCTCAGCTACTTTCTCAGTCTCTTACTGCATATTCTTTTCTTCAGGTGCGGGCTGGACTGTCACCTCTGTCAGTACCGTAGATTCAACCAGCTCAATGGGCACTGGAATGAGTGTCTCAGACTGTATGTTTTCTCGAGCTCTCTCTTGCTCTACATCTAGATCCCTGCCATTACGGAGACTCACCGCCATCATCTGCTTTGGGCCCTGATCTTTTGGATTGATTTGGGTATCTACAGGTAATGTCCCTTGAGGACGATTGTTCAGTGACATTGAAATTTGGCCCACTTGTACCTCAATATTTTTGATAGCTACATCATGTGCATCCACTCTTTCATTTATCTTTGCATTGGACCCAATAACCTGCTGCATCATTGCTTCCAGTCTTGCAAACCCATCTTCTTATCTTCCACCATGCTGCTGCTGCAGTGGGTGGTACCCTTGCTACTGATTGTTGTACCCTTGTGGTCTAGGATACGGTGCCATGTTGTTGGGGGGTCTCATACCTCCCATGTTTCCGGCGTTGTAATGTGGTTGAGGTGGCTTGTACTGCTGCTGAGTCTGCTGACCCCAGTTCTGATTTCCTTGTCTTTGACCCCCATAGTTAGCCACATAGTTCATATCTTCAGGGAGCTGATGATGATGATCATGATCTGCATTCCAAGGATTACCAATTGGCTGGCTAATGCAAGATATGCACAAGTCCCCATTGGTAGTATCTACTATATGTACCTGCTGCTTCTGCCCTGATTCCTCCACCTTTTTGGTGAGGATGCTCATTTGTGTCAAGAGAGTCGCCATATTTTCAGCCATTGTATTAGAAGGATCAAGAGGCACTGAGTGCACCACTGGAGTGATAGGTGCATTCCTAGTTGTCCATCCCGAATTCTACGCCATTTTGTCAAGCAAATTCTGACCTTCTCTCTAAGTTTTGCTCAAGAATGCCCCACCAGTAGAGGCATCTACAATATTCTTCATGCTGTCTGACAGTCCCATGTAAAACCGTTGTCCTAACATCTGTTCTGGAACACCGTGGTGGGGACACATAACCAACATTCCTTTAAACCTGCCCCATGTCTCGTGTAGTATCTCCATTGGTTTCTGTTTGAAACTCATGATCTCATCAATTTGTTGAGCAGTTTTGTTGGGCGGGTGGAACTTGTTGTGAAATTGCTTGACTAATTCATCCCAAGTTTCTACAGAGTTTATGGGGAGTGAATTTAGCCAAACCTGAGCAGCTCCTGTCACCAAGAACAGAAACAATAATAGCCTAATTGCTTCCGGAGTCACGTTGGGTTGCCTTTGGGTTTTGCATATAGACAGGAAGTTCTTCAAGTGCTGCTGAGGATCTTCTATTTGTGTCCTAGAAAAGATTCCCTTGTTTTGCAACAAGTGTAGCATGTTATTTGTGATATGGAACAATTTAGCTTGTATTGCGGGCACAACAATGGCAGTGGCTAGATTGTCAGCTGTGGGTTGTGCCCAATCATATAGTGCACCCTCAGGCACATGAGGTGCCACTTCCCTGGCATTTAAGCCAGCTTGCTCATTCCTGACGTTTCCATTGGGGTCGTTTACGTCTCCCATGTTAATTTCAAGTTTGTGTGTTTGTTGGGTTTGTTAAAGTCATTTGTTGGCACGATTCAATGCCCGAAATGTTTTCTCGGGGTCTGAGAGTCCTTCAAGTAGTTCTCCAGTCCTCGTAGACTTTATAGGCATACACCTGAGCAACCAAGTCAACAACCGTCAAATTTTCAATGAGAAATTGGGTAGAGAGAAAACTGACTACAATAAGAATTTTTGTATTTTTGTCAATGGTAATTGATAATTCCGTTAACTCCTCGGCAACGACGCCAAAATTTGATCACGCCCACTATGCCCTCTAAAAAGGACTCTGCGGACGTTGCAAATATAACCCGAGTATTACGCCCAGGGTCGAATCCACAGAGAGTTAACCTATCAATCACTATCTTTAGACCCACTAAACTCTTCAGAACCAGTTTCCCAAATGTTTGAATCACAGTTGATGATGTCTTTAGTAACTACGATTGCAAGTAAATTAAACAGCTGTAAACTAAAATACTAAGATTGTGAACAATGATGAGAAGAAGCTAAGGCAGTGATTTCCCCTATTGATGGAATCCCTTCTGTTTATGCTTATACAAATTTACCAACACATCTCTATCAATCATGAATGCTCATTTACCGTAAATATATCTCGAGTAATCACAGTAATATACTAAATGCACTCTTCCGAGATACACCAGCTTACTTTATTTAGCACAATTCACTTTAGATTACACCCAAGGCTTCATTATCCCTAATCCCGCCTTTAAACCCGCAATTATAGATTCCTCTTATACTTTAGGAGTGGTGTTGTTCAACAATAACCTAAATATGCACTCTCTTCCAAGTTATGCATGCTAAATAGGCACAGCTAATTGAGGATCCTTTCAATTAACTACAGCAAGCACAGAGTTGAACACATAGAGATTGAAACTAGCAATTTGTATTCACATAAACAAGAAGTTCATCCCCCAATAGATTCCATCAAAACCTTAGACAAAGGATTTAGCTACTCATGGCTATGGGAAAACAAACTAAGATAGAATTCATCATAACTAGCAATAAAAATCAAAGAAAAGAAGAAATATGTTTTGGGTATTCTCTCCCAATCGTTTTCCTTGCCAAGATACTCTAAAATACAATACATGCCTCTCTTGGGCGATGTCTAGTGTTTAAAATATGGTTTAGGTCTAAAAATCCCATGTTTTACACTTTAGTCCCTGAAATTTCTCGCTCCTGCCGCGGTTCTGCCGCGGTCGCAGTCAAATCGCGACCAAATGCACTCTCTGAATCTCAGTCTGTTTGCGAGCAGTCTTCGCCGCGGTCCTGCCGCGGTCGTGGTGGAACCGCGGTGAACCCAGTTCTCTAAATCTTCAGGCCTGTTTTGCGTGGTTTACTTGGGGAATTTCACAGTTGGCCTCTTTTTCTTCATTTTTGACTCCAAAAGTACTCCCTAGCCTTCCCTGGTCATATATCACCTGCAAATCATGAGAAGCACTAATAAGAGCATTTTGTTATCACTTTTATCATCAAAACTATTCAAGAAGGTGGTTATTTAAGGCTTGATTATAGTTAAATTCACCTGTTATCAATTTACAGCTGTCATTCATTTGGATTAGAGATGTATATATACAATTCTTTTAATTAAGGATAACACATTAATAATGAAGAACTGAAACTTTGCTCTTTTATGTTTTTGCTTCTTCTTAATTTTTTCATCCTATTCATTCGATTGCATTTACGGATAGCTCAATCACCAATTCATAGAGATTTAACATGGTATCAAAGCCCTAATTGAGTGAATCTTGGGATTTTCTCTGACGACAGTTGAAGATCGAGAGATTCCTCAGGTATTTTTTGGTGAATTTTGAGTTTTTTTAGTTTCGTGCCCTAAATCTCATGGCGGTGGATGATACTACTATACAAAATGTGATTGTGATTGATCACAATTACCCTTTGTATTTTCATGCTTCTAATACTGCGAGCTCGCTTTCTATCGGAATGCCTCTGATCAGAATGGAGAATTACACTCTATGGTGACAGGTCATGGAAGTTTCTTTGCTCACCAGAAACAAGCTAGGCTTTGTTGATAGAACAATTACTAGAGACACTTATGGATAGAATTTTGATAATCACTGGGATCACTCCAATGCCATGGTAAAATCATGGATAATGAATAATGTTAGCCGAGATCTGCTTAGTGGAGTGTTATTTCGTTCTAGTTCTCATACTATTTGGGAGGATCTGCGAGAGCATTTTGATAAGGTGACAACTTCTCGCATGTTCTATATACATAAAGCAATTTTCATATTAACACAGGGAACTTCTTCTATTTCTGTGTATTACTCTAAATTGAAGGACCTATAGGATGAGTATGACTCTTTGATGCCGCCTCCTTCATGTGAATGTGCAAAATCTAAGGAGTATGCTAATCATATGCAATATCAACGCTTGTTACAGTTTCTTATGGGCCTTAATGTTAGATATAGTCAAGCATGCAACCAGATTTTAATGAAATCTCATGTTCCTAATGTTAATCAAGTATATGCGATGTTGCTTCAAGATGAGAGTCAAAAACTGGTAGCAGGAGGGCATTGTGTGTTGACTGAAAACATGGAACCTACTACCCTATTTACTACTAATCAATATGCTCAGAAGCAAGGGAAGAAGAATTATAATCTGGAGTGTGAATACTATCACATAAGAGGACATTCCAAAGAGAATTGCTTCAATTTAATGAAATGTGATTTTTGCAACATGAAAGGACACTTGAAAGAAAACTGTTATAAAATCATAGGATATCCTTCTGATTTTAAGTCAAAAAGGAGAGGTGCATTGCCGAGTGGAAATCCAGCACAATCAGATGGATATGTTGCTCCTACTCATCGTCCAATTCCACCAATGACAGCACCAGTTTTTACACCAGAATAGTACTCTCAAATCCTCAATTTGTTGAATAATACTTCAATTGGTGAACCTAGTGCAAATATGGCAGGTATTTCTCTATCTGATTCTGATTCTAATCCTACTTGGATAGTAGACACAAGAGATACTAATCATATGACAGGTAATGAATGGTTGTTGGTTGATGCTACTAAAGTAGGAAATTTAGTGTCACGCCCCAAACCTGGGCCTGGAGGTAACACTGCACTCGGTGCCTGACTACATTGGTACTTGGTATAGTATAACGACCTGAACGGTCATTTTGAACACTAGCGCATCGCTTGATGGTTTAAGGTCATGAGTAGCTTTACTTCAGGAATTATGACTTGTACGTGTAGTTGAAATTGAATTTCGAAAAGTTTAGAGTTCATTTGGAAAAATAATTACTCATTTCGGAAGCTTTAAGTTGGAAAATTGGCTAAGCTGTGATTTTTGAGTAAATGACCTCATAATCGGGATTTGAAGGTTTCAACAGGTTCGTATGATGATTTTGGACTTGGGCGTATGTTCGGATCAGATTTTGGATAACCCAAGAGCGTTCTGGCGCGTATTGCGGAAGTTAGCAGTTTTGGAAGAATTTCATAAATTTGGGTTGAAGTGCATTTCAGTGTTATCGATGTCCATTTGGGATTCTGAGTCTGAGAATAGCTCCGTATGGTGATTCTGGTATTGGGAGCGCATCCGGGAGTGGATTCGGAGGTCCGTAGGTCATTTTGGGATCATTTGGCGAAAGTTAGAAATTTGAAGGTTTTTGAGAAGTTTAACCGGAAGTAGACTTTTTGATATCGAGGTTGGATTCTAATTCTGGAAGTTGGAGTAGGTCCGTAAAGTCGAATGTGACTTGTGTGCAAAATTTGAGGTCAATCGGACGTAATTTGATAGGTTTCAGCATCGAATGTAGAAGTTTGAAGTTCTAAAATTCCTTAAGCTTGAATTGGAGTGCAATTCATGATTCCGATGTTGTTTGATATGATTTGAGGCCTCGAGCAAGTTCGTATCATATTTAGGACAGGTTGGTGTGATTGGACGGAGTTTCGAGGGCCTCGAGTGTGTTCGGATCATTTTGGGCTACTTTGGATACTGATTTTATGATGTCTGGTGTTTTTTTCACATTTGCAAGGATCTTCGCGCATTCGCGAAGAAGGATTTGGCTTCTGGGATTTTGTTCTCCGCGTTCGCGAGGATACACCCGCGTTCGCGAAGAAGGAAATCTCTGTTGCACAGATCTAACTTTGGAGGCTTATATCTCGCAATCTATAAGGAATTTGGAGATGATCCAAAAATAAAAGTTGTAGTACTTTGTGTCTATTTTCATAATGGTAAACCATTTAAAACTTGGATTTATGTAAGAAAAGTTAAGGCTGGTACACTACAGGCTATCCGGGAAGATGAAAAAGAAATTTGTGTTGCACAGGGCTAACTTTGGCAGCTTATATCTCGAAATATATTAGGAATTAGGAGATGACCAAAACATGAAAGTTGTAGATATTGGTGTCTATATTTCAAAAAGTTGAATTATTTGTCATTTGGAGATTTGTATAAAAAGTTATGGCCATTATACTAGAGACTATCGGAGAAGCATTTTGAAATAGCTTTTGAGAATTTTGCTCATCACGAACGCGATGGGAAGCCCGCGAATGCCAAGAAGGGTTGTATGAGCAGTGACAAAAATAGGTATGGCTCATTTCATCTTATTTCCTCCATGGGAGACGACGTAGGAGCGATTTGGAGCTTCATCTTTATCATCTATGTCAAGGTTAGTGATTCCTACCTATTGCAAGTTAAATACTTGGATTATATATAGATTTTAACATGAAAATTCATGGAAAATTAGTGAAAAATTGGGGTTTTGGTAGAAAATATAAAAATTAGTAATTTGGATTTTAACCACGAATTTGGACATGGAATTGAGAATAAATTATGTATTTGAGTTCGTGATGTTACGGGTAGTGTTTATCTTCAAAAAACTTGGAATTCGTGCACGTGGCCCCGAGGGTTGATTTTATCGACTTTTCGAGTAGAGTTAAAAATTATTGAAATTGGATTATGATAAGTATTAGAGTATATATTTATGGATTTGCACATTTATTGACTAGTTTTGGGGCGTTGGGCATCGGTTTGAGTTGTTGGAAAGGCTTGTGAGCCGGCTATGGAACTTCAAAGCAAGGTAAATCTTTTTTCTAACCTTGTAAGAGGGAATTAACCCCATAGGTAAATTGAATTAATATGTGTGTCTAAGCATAGGGGATACGTACGCATGAGGTGAAGAGGGTCCGTGCGTAGCTACTATTATACTTATGTCCGGATAGTCTAGGACACAAATCATATTATATTTGCGATGCTTGCATCCTACTTATTAATTTAATTGTTAAAAATATATTGGAACATGATAAGGAAGTTGTAAAAGGTTAAACTTCACCTACTTGAGTTTTGGATGGGTCATTTAACCGTTAATGAGAATTTATATTTCTTTGAACACTAGCCCTTAATAAATCTTGAATTGGTTGTTTATATGTGTTTTCTCTTAGTGTGGAGTGGGCCGAATGCCTCGGTAGTAGATAGATGCATCTATGGTTCGTGTCATTCTATCCGAGATAGTGCACAGTTTATATTTATGTTGGACCGGACCGTATAACCTCGGCATAATTTGCGCATGATTGATTTGGTTGTTCTAGAATTCATAATAATTGATATTACTTAACTAGTCTGAGATAAAAAACACTAAATGATAAAAACAAAAAAATAAACTTGGATATTTCTTATTAACAAAGAATTGTTTACTTACTTCATGATCATGACTTTACTTCCGCTCTATACAATCCATGCTTGATCATATCATCGATATTTTTATTTACAGCCGATAGTAAGTATCGGAGTCGACCCCTCGTCACTACTTTTTCGAGGTTAGACTGAATACTTACTGGGTATGCATTAATTTACGTACTCATACTACACTTGCTGCACACTTTAATGCAGGTACATATGTGTCTAGTGGCCCTGTTAGAGTAGAGGCGTGGTTAAGTGTGGGGACTTAGGTGATTGCATTTTCATATTTCGATCAGAAGCCAGCAGAGTTTCCTTCAGAGTTACTTATGTATTTTTCTGTCTAATTTGTATTCCGGACAAATGATATATTTTATTTTATCTTCCTAGTTGATGTTCATGCACGTGTGACAGCTAGTTTTGGGAGTATTTATGAGTTGTTCAGTAGTGTAGTTGGGAAAATATTATCATTTACTCTGTAAATTTTATTTCTCATTACTTAATTGACGGAAAAATTATGCTTTCAAAATACTAAAATGAGTAACTAAATTAATCAAGTATTGTTAGTTTTCCTAACAGCAGTGTTAGGCGTCATCATGACCTTTAACGAATTTTGGGTCGTGACATAAAAGTGACTGAGAAGTATATCATAATAAACACTTAAAAAGTAAAAGATAAAACTATATTTCATCCACTAAAAGTCAAAACTCATAACAAACTATTCAAGAGAACCTCCATGACGTTTATTGAATATCTAACATATCATCTTCATAAAACACATTTGAATCCGCTTGTGAAAAGTTTGTCTTAACATCTTCACTTTCATCTATGTCTACAATTCGTACGCAATATTAATTAGTTAAATATTAAAAATAATTAATATTTTAAGATTTTGATCATTTAATATGATGATTAATAAACTTTAAGCTTGGGATATTCTTCTTGATATTTTTTATGTCATATAATTTGTATATTTTAAATACGTATTTTTATTAGGCCCACGGGCTGGCCCAGCCCGACCTCAGTCAAGCCTCACGGGCTATGGGCTTTACTCGGCCAGGCTTAAAAGCCTTATTTTTAAGTGGACTCAAAAAATTCTAGCCTAGCCTTGCTAAATCACAGGCTGGGTGGGCTGGGATGTGCCAATGGGCCAAGCCCATATGACGACTCTAGAAACCAGTATTAGAAATGTTTCCGACAGGCTTTTCGTCTGAAAGCTTAGGTTTTTGGTGGATTTTAAATGGACACGTGAGATTTGTGTTGTTCACCATGGTTTTTTTATTTTACCTTTAACAACATGTTCTTCTAGCCATTGAAATGTCATTAATGTTTTTGGAGTGGCAGATATTTGTACCTTTTACACTCTAGTAAACATCCCATATTCATTTTATTTATCACTCTTTTCGTCTTTCTATTTTCACCTGTTCTACGAAGAATAACACCTTTCTATATTAAAACCCATATTAGAAATGTTTCCGAATGACTTTTCGTCAGAAACCTTAGGGTTTTAATGGATTTTGGATGGACACGTTAGATTTGTGTCTTTCTATCTGTGATCTTTTTTATTTTACCCTTAATAACATGTTCTTGTAGCCATAGAAATGTCATGACATGTTTTTGGAAGGGAAAATATTTGTACCTTTTACACTCTGATAAACCTCCTATATTCATTTTATACATCACTCCTTTCATCTTTCTATTTTTATCTGTTCTACAAAAAATAACACATTTATGTAATGAAACTCTTATTAGAAATGTTTTCGACTGATTTTTCATCAGAAAACTTAGGTTTTCAACGGATTTTGGATGGACACGTGAGATTTGAGTCTTTCTATCTGTGATATTTTTATTTTAGCCATATAACATGTTCTTATTGCCATAGAAATGTCATGACATGTTCTTAGAGGAGCAGTTGTTTGCACCTTTTATACTTTGGTAAACATCCTATAATTTTATATATCACCCTTCTCGTCTTTCTATTTTTATCTGTTCTACGAAGAATAACACCTTTCTATATTGAAACCATTACTAGAAATATTTCCAGCGGACTTTTCGTCAAAAAGCATAGATTTATATGAATTTCAGACGGAAACAAGAGATTTGTGTCTTTCTATCTCGATCTCTTCATTTTACCCTTAATAATATTTTCTTATAGCCATAGAAATATCATGACGTGTTTAAGACACAAGTTCTTATGATACTTTTGGTATATACAAAATGTTGTTTAATTCTTTCGTTCTTAAACTATTGTGTCCAGTCAAATAACATCATATAAAATAAAACAGAGGCCAACCATATACTATTTTTCTTGTTCCTTTGCACTAGTTGTACACAAACAAGTGTATAATCTAGGGTTTCATGATTTTTCATACAATTTTCTTATTCTGGAGATATTTATCAAGACATTTTGGAATTTCGCTTGTTTTTTAAGATAATGGTGGATCCTGACGCTCCGACCCCAACTAGCCCAAACATGAGGGAGTATTTGCACTGGTTATGTATCTTGTTTGTCGATTTAATTTATATACATGGACGATATAATTAGTTTTTACACCATTAATACTAAACTATTTTTTTTACTTTTCTTTCTTCTGACGCTTTCTGGAATGTGAGAGGTGGGTTTGAGTTTGAGGTCTAGGCATTATGAGTGTATTAAAGCAGGTTCACTTGAATTCCTTTCGCTAGAAAAATATATTGTACGAGAACACTAAAATAAATTTATTTAATACAGACATAAATTGTTAAATCTCATATAAATAAGCTTTTAATTTAATAAAAACGGCATAAAAATATAATCACTTTAGACTGCATGTTCAAATCTTAAGTATTGCATTCTTATACGTAGGGGTCGTTTGGTTCGGAAATAAGTTATCCTATAATTAATTATTTCGGGATTAGTTATCCTCGGATTAGTTATCTCACCTTCACATGAAAATAAAAAAAAGTACTACAATTTAGGGATAACTAATCCCAAAATTAATTATCCCTTATCCCTCGTACCAAATGAGCCCTAAGTTCCTTTACTGGTTTTCCTCAAAGTTCAAAGAAGCATGATTCTCCTACCAGTGATAATAAGAATTTCCATGATTGAAATTCTTATTCAGTTATTTTATTGACATCCTCATGTATGGTGGACCAATACATTATTCCAAGTGTTTAATCAAAAAATAGGTTTTTAGTCAAAACTAGAAATTTAGAAGAACACGGGTTACTGATAATCAAAATAGAATATAAAGAAAGGCTTTTGAGAATAATATGATTAGAAATCAAGTAAATCAGAGTGCATTCCAATAATATTTTGTCCCTTACAAGTGTTCATCATCCTCCTTTTTATAGTAATTTTGGAAATACGAGCCTTACATTTATCATAATAAGGCTATTATGAGCAATTAATGATATTAAATGAAACGTTACAAAGTCGTTACATTAAATAAATATTCTCTAACGTGTTTAGTATTTAATATGCATTAAATAATGTATTTGGTCTTTCACAGGCTATCAGATTCATTCCTTTGATCTTTGAACTTTAAATTTCTTGAATAGGTACGGGCTCTGTATCACTTGAATAATTGCCCGTGCCTCTTCCGCTTCCTTTGCTCGCATCCGTTGTTGCTCGTATCTCTTGGTTAACTTTAATTCTTTGACTGTTTGACTGATCTACATGTCCTGACACGTCATTCTTTAATATGTAAACTCAATTTTTCCCAATACAGATAGTCCCTCCACTTTCCATTTATTCATCAGTTGAATATTTGGAAAGTGAATTCTTCATTAAAAGGGAATTTCTATCGTTATTAATGCAATGACAAGATTGATGCTTCAATTGTCTCTTCCATTTAATACACCGTGCACGTGTCATTCCTTTATTGGCTCTGCAGTTTTGCAACCCTTTTCAAGGCTTTTTTTATAGCTCTACTGTTCACGAAGTGCCAGTTACCTTTATTATAGGCTTTCCATCATTACACTTTTCTCTTTGACGGTTGTTTTCTTATATAAATATAACCTCTTGTCTTCTTTCTCATAAAGTTTTATTGAACACTTTATTTTTCCCAATTCTGCTCACTTCTTCTTCACATCGATTTTCTTCATCATGTCTTCACCAATTCCAAACCCTAAGAGACCCCCCATTCTAGATAGCTTCCCTAATGCTCCGATTAGGCATAGAAGAGGGGGTAGACTCCGTAGCCTTGGATCTGCGCGTGGTAATATGTCAACCCCTTCTTCTAGCTCTGGTCCCTCTTCCTGGACTAGAGGTTCACATTCTCTGAAGAGTTCTTCTCGGAACAAAGAATCTTCTGAGCCATTCCGTGAGCCTTTAGTTGAGGAAATAATCCCTCTGAAATTTCCTTTCACCATGATAGAGAATCTCTTAAGTCTCAAATTGAGTCTTTAGATCGTGTTGATCCTTTTCCTACTCAAATCATAGATGTTTTAGCTCCCATAGTTCGTAAGGTCTGTCATTGGAGTGATGATTTCCTAATTATCGTTCCTAACTCAAATAAAAGGATCACGTCTTATATAATAGGATACTCATTTGTCTACACATATCCCTTTACTCTAGGTTTTAAACCGGCCATCGACCCGGTCATTCTAGACTTTTGTCATTTTTTCAATGTGTGTTTGGGTCAAATTGGTCCGATTGTATGGAGAGTTGTTGCTTGCCTGAGGAACCTTTCTAACATGGCGAATGTTGAATTCACTTTTCCTCACCTGATTTACCTCTACTCACCTAGGCTTTTTCGAAACGGCGTGTTTGGCTTAGCAGCTAGGAGTAAAAGGGTTTTAGTTAGTCCTGAGGATGATTAAGACCGTGGATGGTATGTCTGGTTTGTTGATGCTCCCACTGTTATTTTAGTGGGTGAAAAGAACGTACGCTTCCCAGAAAAGTGAAATTTTACACGTAAGTGTTAAATTTCACTCGTGCCTTTTTTATTTTCAGGCTTGCTTGTTTTTCTTAATCTTGCTTCTTTTTCTCTTTAGCAACCATGGGCATTGTGGAATCTGTGCCCAACTTCCGTGGTTGGGTAGAAAAGTTACTGAAGACTACCCCAATGGAGGGTAGATCATGGAAAACTTTTTCCAACCGTTATGGTTGGAAATTAAAAACTCATGGTAAGGATTTCTATCTTTACCTTATCTATATTTAAGAGTTTTCATTGTTTTAACTTTCAACCTTCTTTCTATCAGGTTTTGCCGTTTGAGGAGTTACTCCAGAGGCTATTTTGGCGTCCCATGGTTCCTTAAGTGTTCGCACTTCTTCAAACCAAGATATATTCTTGGGATATGTAAAGAGAAAACCTACTGAAAAAGATGATTCTGAGGAGGAAGACAAGGGTTCTCTAGTGTCAAGACCTCGAACTTGGAGATGTATCGTCTCTGATGATGAAGCTGATGTCTCCCCTCACTTATCCCTTTCCGAACCTGTTATTACTCTGGTGATCATCCCTGATGATAATGTTAATCCTCCTCGTGACACTCATGAATCTATAAATCAACTCTTTGTCAGTGGCTTCGGTAGTGGGTCTTTAGGACCTGTTCTAAATGAACCTCCTTTGTCTTCTTTTACATCTTCCGTTCCTGTGATTGCTTTTTTACCTTCATCAATTACGACTTCCGTACCTTCCTCCATTATTTTTACTCCTTTCACTACTCCTCCTTTAGTAATTCCTCCCCCCATTGTCCACCGTACAGAGGTGGGTTCTTCGAGCAGGGGTTCTACTATGAGGAGCATGACCATTGAGGTTCCTACTAACAACAGTCTTTTAAGAAAGTCTGGGCAAGCTGACACTTGGCTCGAACCTTTGATTGGCCCCATTGAGAAGGCTAAACTTGAAAGTCATAGTAATATGACCCTCATGAATGACATAGTTCATGCAACTTTGAAGGTATTTCCTTGTCTTTTATTTTATTAAGACTTTTGATTTTGGAAGTCCTAACCTTACCCCCCCCCCCTTTTTTTATAGGTCAATCTCATCGGTACTGAACTGATGACCCTAGTTTCCCTTTTGGAAAAATTAGCTCATGACTTGGAAAAGACCGTTCATGATACAGAAGAGGCTGCTTGTGATTCCCAATTGGAGGCAAACAACTGGAAAGGCCAGTTTGAAAGTGCACAAATCGATATGGAGAACTTGGAAGAGAGGAAATATACCTTGGAAAGGCAAGTTCAAACATTGACCTCCGAGTTGGCAATGATTAAGGCTACCTCAAGCCAAACTGAGAAGGAAAAAGAGCGCCTTGAATCTTCCTTTTCAGAACAGCTGCCCAAAGTCAACGAGGAAAATGGAGATTTAAGGACTTTGCTGGCTCAGAAAGAAATATATGTCGGGGAGTTAACACAAAACCTTTCACAGGCACAAGAAGAACTGCGAGTTTCTGTAGGCAAGATTCATGCTCTAGAGAGTTCTCATACCACTCTTCAATCATCCTATAGTTATGTCTTAACTGAAAACAAAGAACTTAAGAATGAAGTTATTGCTTGGGAGAGGGATTATGAACTTCTCGAAGAGTCAACCAATGTTGAGGTAAGCTGGAGCTTCTTAAAGTCTCGCCCTGACACCTTGGTAGAGATGGGTCAAGAAAATTTCAACTTGGAAGTTGAATTAGCCGAGGTGACTGAGGCCATTGAACGAGCACAACAACCACAACACTTTTCATCTCCCGAGGTTGAAGTTCCTGTGATTGAGACTTCTTCGGCTGCGACTCCCACAGTTGAAGTCCCCGCGACTGTTGAAATTGCCATGAGTGTCACACCTTCCTCAAGTTCATCTGTGCCTCTTTCTATTAGTCAGGCTGAGACTTTGCCTGTTGATACTCCTACTGTTGTGATTGAAGATCAACCTTCAATTGTTGATGATGATGTTCCAGTTGAGCCCGCTGATGATCTTTCTTCAGTTCCTTCTTCTTAAAAAAAAATTATAATTGTTTTGAATTCCCTTTGTGCAGGTACCAATCTGGAAGACTATGCTTAAGATTTTTTGTTTCTTGTGATAGTTTTTTTTTGTAATCAAACTCCGGGTTTAAGGTTTGATTTTAGAAGTACAAATCCCCAAGTTTTGTTAAGGGGCATTTTTTTTGTATGAACAGTTTGATGACTAAGTTTATACTTAATCTTTAGTTTTAAAATATTGAGAAGTTGTCTTTAAATTTCCACCTATCCTATTCGTGCCTTTTATTTTCAAGGACTTAAAGAATAGACTGCATTTTTATTCTTTGAAAAATGCCTCCACTAGTCTCACGACTAAATATCATGAGTTTTATAAAAGAGGTCACTTTTATATTTTGACATTTGATGAAGAAGACATCTCAACTTCATAATGGTATTTATTATACGATAAAAGAAATAGGAACACACATGTTTCTTTGCAATAACTTGGACAAGTTTTTATTTTTGAACTTTGACAAGTTTTGAGTAATCCTTTACATGTATTTAAATTACATCTATAACTTTCTCGTAATTATTTTTCTTGTAACAGATTTATAAAAAGAAGAACAATAGATACGGGGTTTTTCCTTATAATCCATTTTAGTACATAGTCTTTACCCTAACCATTCTGAGGTACCTTGGGTCCCCTTAACTTCAAAATATTAGGAAGGGTTTGAGAGGTGACTCCATTGTTCTCATGGGAAAGAACACTATGATGAATGCTATGACTCCTTAACTTCCACTCCGTACTTGACTCTTCTTAGGCTTGATTTTTACTCAATCTTCTTGCTTTTTATATACATGTGACTGTATATTCTATGTAGTCCCCCAAGTGTTTGAGTGTTGAAGTATGAAGCATCGAGCACTTGATAGTCTCTTTCACCTGGTCCTTTTCCTGAAAAGGAAATACATACGGGACTCGGGGTGCGATTATATATGAAGACTACTCAACCCGTTTATATTTCTATCAGAATAATTGTAACCCTGGGCCAGAAATTTTAGTTTATTCCATTTTGCCTTACAGGTCGTGACTCATCATTTAGTACGGGTGAGCGTTTTTCCTATCATCTAAAATCGTTAGTAAAATTTTAAAAATTCAAAAAATAAAATTTAACATGGTGATACCTGACCGTGGGTATTCCCTTAGAAATAGTATCTCTTCAAATGAACAACATTCCAGTGTGAAGGTAGAATTTTCCCGTCCATTGTTTCCAACTCATATGCTCATTTTCCTGCAATATCACGAACTATGTAGGGTCCTTCCCAGGTAGGACTTAGTTTTCCCGCATTGGCTACCTTTTTAAGCACGAAGTCCTCAATTTTGAAGTATCTCAGACGTGCTTTCCTGTTGTAATAACGTTCGATCACTTATTTTTATACGGTCATTCTTATTAACGCAGCTTCTCTCCTGCCTTCTAATAAATCTAAAGTGACCCGCATCTCTTCATCATTAGACTCTTGTGTTGCTTGCGAGAATCTTGTACTTGGTTCTCTTATTTCTACTGGGATTAGTGCCTCAGCTCCATAAATTAAAGATAAGGGTGTCTCACCTGTACTCGTTTTTGTTGTTGTGCGATATACCCACAAAACTCCAGGTAACACTTCATGCCAATTACCTTTTGATTCCTCTAATCGCTTCTTTAAATTATTAATGATCACTTTGTTTGTTGATTCTGCTTGTCCATTACCCACTGGATGATAAGGTGTAGATGTAATCCTTTTTATTTGCCAACTCTCAAGAAACTCTGTGACTTGAGCTCCGATAAATTGAGGACCATTGTCACATACAATTTCCTTTGGTATACCGAATAGGCAGATGATGTTACGCCAAATGAAGTCCTTGACCTCCTTTTCTCGCACCTATTTAAATGCTCTTGCCTCCACCCATTTAGTGAAATAATGAGTAAGTACGAGAAGAAACTTTACCTGTCCTTTTGCTTGAGGCAATGGTCCAACTATGTCCATTCCCCATTTCATGAATAGCCACGGCGCAATAACCGGATGTAATAATTCTGCTGGTCGGTGCATATTGTTACCGTATCTCTGACATTTATTGCATTTAGCCACGAAACTTTTCACTTCTTTTTCCATTTTGGGCTAGTAGTACCCTGCCCTAATCAAGGTTCTTACCAGTGATCTTCCTCCTGAGTGGTTCCTGCAATGCCCCTCATGTATTCCCTCGTTACATATTCCGTCTGAGAAGGTCCGAGGCATCTTGCTAAGGGGCCACCAAACATTTTACGGTATAGGTTGCCTTGTTTTAAACAGTAACGAGCGGCCTTTTTTCGAAGTGCGTATGCTTTCTTTTTGTCATCAGGGACAGTACCGTACTATAAAAAAGCAATAATTTCATTTCTCCAATCCCAAGTTAAATTATTAAAATTTACCTCATTCTTATTAGGTTCGAGAACTGAATGAAATAAATGAATGACTGAGGCGTTTGCATCGTTTTCCACATCTGTTGCGGATGCAAGATTGGCTAAGGCAACTGCTTTAATGCTTCCATCCCTTGGTATTTGGATGACCTTCCAAGTTTGAAACTGCTTTATTAGTTCCCGTACCTTTTCCAAGTATTGTTGCATCCTTGTTTCCCTGGCTATATAAGTCCCCAGCATTTGATTAACTACCACCTGAGAATCACTTTTGATCACCACTTGACTTATACCAAGTTCTCGTGCTAATTCCAAACCTGCAATCACAGCTTCATACTCTACTTCATTATTAGTTATGGAATGACATTTAATAGTCTGTATAATAGTTTCACCTGTAGGTGGTACTAAAATGATTCCTAATCCAGCACCTTTTATGTTAGATGAGTCATTAGTGAATAAAGTTTATGTTCCTGGATTAGCCCAATTAAGTACCTGAACTTCTTTTTCAGCTTCTAACTGCATCCCTTGGCTAAAATCATCCACAAAATCAGCTAATATCTGGGACTTTATTGATGTTCTAGGTAGGTACATGATTTCATATTAACTCAATTCTATGGCCCATTTGGCTAACCTTCCTGACAATTCATGCTTATGCAATATACTACGTAAAGGGTATGCAGTTACCACAGTAATGGGATGACATTGAAAATATGATCTTAACTTTCTAGATGCCATGATTAAAGCAAGTTCTAGTTTTTTCAGTTGTTGATACCATGTCTCTGCATCTAATAAATATTTACTAACATAATAAATAGAAGATTGCTTACCCTTTTCTTCACGAACCAAAACCGCACTTACCGCAACTTCTGAAACAGCAAGGTAGATGAAAAAATTTTCCCCGGCTTTTGGTTTTGCTAGCAAAGGCGGATTTGATAGGTAAGTCTTCAAATTTCTAAGTTCCTGTTGACACCCTTCATCACACTCAAAATGATCCTGCTTTTTAAGTGTCAAGAAAAATTTAAAACATTTTTCCAATGATTTAGAAATGAATCTTCCTAAAGCTGCGATTCTTCCTGTCACTCTTTGTACTTCTTTCTTGTTTGAAAGTATATCAGGGATTTCTTCAATGGCCTTAATCTGTGCAGGATTTACTTCAATACTACGGTTAGAAACAAAAAAACCTAAAAACTTACCTGATGCCACACCAAATGCACATTTTTCCGAATTCAACTTCATATTGTATTTTCGCAAAATTTTAAAAGTTTCAGATAGATGCGATATATGTTCTTCTGCATGCTGAGTCTTAACTAGCATATCATCTATATATACCTCCATGATCTTACCTAAATGTTCTTGAAACATTTGAGTAACTAACCTCTGATACGTCGCTCCTGCATTCTTAAGACCAAAGGGCATTACCATATAACAATAAGTCCCCCAGTCTATTATGAAAGAAGTTTTTTCCTCATTTTGGATCCATTTTGATTTGATTATAACCTGAATATACATCTAAAAAACTTAATAGCTCATGCCCTGTAGTAGCATCAATTAACTAATCTATGTGTGGTAAAGGGAAAGAATCTTTTGGACAGGCTTTATTAAGGTCTGTGTAGTCTACAAAGACTCGCCACTTACCGTTCTTCTTAGGAACCACAACAGTGTTAGCTAACCAGTCAGGATATTTTACCTCACGAATTGAACCAATTTTCAGCAATTTTTGAACTTCTTCTTGAATCACCTTATTCTTGAAAGTTCCTTGCTTTCTTTTCTTTTTCTTGATTGGAGGGTATGATGGATCTTCAGTTAGTTTACGAGTCATAACCTCAGGCGGTATCCCTATCATGTCAGAATGGGTCCAAGCAAAACAATCTGCGTTAGCTTTTAAAAATTTAATTAACTTACGCTTTACCTCCGGGTTAAGATTGGCTCCTATATACACTTTCCTCTCAGGCCAGTGTATAAATAAAACCACAGCCTCTAATTCCTCAATGGTTGTTTTTATGTTGTCGTTCTCCTCTAGCTCTTGAATGGTATCGGGTCTTGAATCCATATCTATTTGCTCTCGTTCATTTGAGGTTGATGCCATACCCCCCCCCCCCAAATTCTATAATTGCTATTTATCTTCACCCTTATCAGTTGCATTTGCAACAGAATTGATGCTTTTAAAAGTTTGTTGATCGCCTCTGATTTGACATATCCCCCAAGGTGATAGAAATTTAATAACTTGATGTAATGTCGATGGATCAGCATCTATGTCGTGGATCCATGGCCTCCCCAAAATCATGTTATAAGCCATTTCCATATTTACGACTTGAAATTTGGTATCTTTCACAACGCCTTCTGCGAATGTAGTAAGGATTGCTTCTCCTTTTGTTACGACACTAGAGTTGTCAAATCTCAACAAACTATGTGCTTTTGGGATTAATTTATCCTCAGCTTGCATCTCGTGCAATACTCGCATCAAAATAATATTCACAGAACTGCCTGGATCAATTAAAACTCCTTTCACGTTACTATCATATACAAGTAAAGATATTACCAGTGCGACGTTATGTGGAACTAAGAGACCCTCAGCATCTGTATCGTTGAATGTAATATTCTCTTATTCTAGCACATGTTGCAACCGCTTCCCATGAGTGATTGATATCTTGGAGGTTTTATTAGCTACGGTATATGAAAAACCATTGATATCTCCTCCTCCACTTATAACATTGACGGTTCTTTTAGGCGAGGGCGGTTTTGGAGGCTCCTGTCTATTCTTCATATATGCTTGTTTACCTTTCTCACTAAATAGCTCAGTGAGATACCCTTTCTTTAACAAATGATCAACCTCACCTTGCAAAAATCTGCAATCTGCGGTTTCATGCCCGTGGTCATTGTGAAATTCGCACCAATGATCAGGGTTTCGTCTGTTTGGGTTCGATCTCATCTCCTTGGGCCATCGCACCTTATCTCCCATGCTCCTTAAAACAACAACGAGTTCAGAGGTGGTTACGTTAAAATTGTAACCACCAAACCTTGCTTTTAAACTTCCCTCATTGTCACGTGGTCTACGCGAGTTCCGATCATCTCTGAACCTTGATGAGGAACCTGATTCCCTGTTTCTAGATTTGTGATCACACCTTTGATTATCTTGCCTTGACCGTGAGTCCTTTCCTGCAAGTCCCATATAAGGCTCGTACCTATTTTTACCAGATCTTTTTTCATTTTCCAACGTCTTGAACTTACTTTTTCTTCTGTTTTATATCGTAAAATGATATCTTCTTCAATCCTCATCTTTGTATAGTATCTATTATAGATATCATTCTATGTTGTTGCTGAGAATTCACGAAGGTTTTCTTTAAGTCGCCTTATGGCTTCTAAACTCTTGTCATTCAAATTGCTGGCGAAAGCTATGGCCGCTCAATTGTCAGGTACTCGTGGCAGCGTCATTCTTTCCTGTTGAAATCTATCTACGAACTCTCTAAGCAACTCTGAATCACCTTGCTTGATTTTGAAGATGTCTTCCATTCTCTTTTCAACTTTTTGAGCTCCCGAATATGCTTTAATAAATATATCTGCAAGCTCAGCAAACGAATTTATAGAATTTTCAGGTAAAAGAGAATACCATATTAAGGCCCCTTTAGTGAATGTTTCAATAAATTTTTTGACTAGGACTGATTCAATCTCCTGCTTAATCAAATCGTTGCCCTTGACACCTATTGTGAATGCAGTAACGTGATCTCGCGGGTCTGATGTACCATCGTACTTTGGAATGTCAGGCATCTTAAACTTCTTTGGAATGGGAGGGGGGCAGCACTTGGCTTCCATGGCTGTTGAGAATATTTATCTATATCTACTCCGTTGATCACAGGTGGTACTCCGGGTATTTGTTCTATGCGTTCATTTTGCTCCTTAAGCTGTTTCTGAAAAGTTAATACAAGATTTTTTAAATTAGAATCAATTGGATTACCTGGGTCTCCTTCCTATGTTTCACTAGGGGTTCCACAACCGCCTCAATTAACTCATCTAGAACGAGGATTTTTCAAAGTATTGTTAATTGGATTAGGTATGGGTGGAGCGGCAGGTAATTGGCTTACAAAAGCTTGGAGAGCTTTATTGACTTGCGAGGAAATAAGTTTTTGTAAGGCATCATTCATAGCCTCTTCATTCGCAAATTGACCACGTTCTTCTGTGTGAGACCCGTCAGGAGTGCCCTCACGAGATTGTCGTGTTGAATCTTGTGGAGTTGGAACTTGATTATCATTATTTTGTGGATCTCCCTGATTTTGCTGATTGATTTGATTTCCTTGAGTGTTGTTATTGTTGTTCGACATAGTTGATTCAATACAGAAAATCAAGTTGAAATATAATTGATTATCAGATTCCCGGTAACATAACCAATTTGTTTAACAAAAAAATAGGTTTTTAGTCAAAGCTAGAAATTTAGAAGAACACGGGTTACTGATAATCAGAAGAGAATATAAAGAAAGTCTTTTGAGAACAATATGATTAGAAAGCAAGTAAATCAGAGTGTGTTCCAATAATATTTCGTCCCTTACAAGTGTTCAGCATTCTCCTTTTTATAGTAAATTTGGAAATACGAGCCTTACCTTTGTCATAATAAGGCTATTATGAGCAGTTAATGACATTAAATGAAACTTTACACATTCATTACATTAAATAAATATTCTCTAATATTTTTAGTATTTAATATGTATTAAATACTGTATTTGGTCTTTCACAGACTATCAGATTCATTCATTTGATCTTTGAGCTTTAAATATCTTGAATAGGTACGGACTCTGTATCACTTGAATAATTGCACGTGCCTCTTCCGCTTCCTTTGCTCGCATCCGTTGTTGCTCGTGTCTCTTGGCTAACTTTAATTCTTTAACTGTTTGACTGATCTATATGTCCTGACACGTCATTCTTTAATATGTAAACTCAATTTTTCCCAATACACCAAGATGTCGTATTTCTCATAGCTTTATACCACACTCTAATTTTGCCCACTAAATATTACGTAAATAGTCAGAATAAAATCAAGGGCGACACTCACTTTTAGTTCGCAGCGGAAATTATTTATATCCAGCCCAAAGCTCGGGATTCGGTGGACGGCGGGGCACCATGATATTCAATAAAAATTTATCACTGTTCAAAGATTGGTACGAAGGTCTATGCTAATAGTTAGTTATTTTTTGACGACATTTGCAAGTACATATGGAGTTTTTGTTGAAGATTTCTGGTGTCGGTGACCCCTTAATTCATCATGTGCATCCGCCTCTGCATCATGTAGCTGTAAAAGGGTATAAAATTGTATATTTTTTTATATATTTAACATACATAAATGTACTATATATATATATATATATATATATATATATATATATATATATATATATATATATATATATAAAATATATATAATTTTTTACTATTATTTTTAAAGCAGCTTTACAGTGTCATTTTTCCAAAAATAAAATATTTCTTATCTTTTTGAATTAATTTAAATCCTAATTTCTCATAATTTTCACCTACTAAATAGTTCAACATTTCTATCTGTGTAATCTACATGTGACAATTTTCAGTAGCTCTTGTATATATTCACTTCAATCCGATCTTTTTGGATTGAGTATCTTGGAAAGAATATAATAGAACGGTCAACATCGACTTAAAAAAGCATTAAAAACCTAGCTACTTCAAAAGTTAAATTTAATTACATCTTATTTAGAAATTCACTTATATATTTATAGCACAAATTTTAAAGGTTAAAATTCTTTTTCAAAACCTACTGAATTTTCTTTTTCACCAAAAAAAGAATTTCTTTATTTCCTATTATTTAGGTTAGCTCACTTGGTGAGCTCTAGGTCTTCCGCAGTTGAGGTAGATAGTTAATTACCTAGAATATATTTACCAATAGTATGCAAATCTATATTTATTTATATACTATATTAAAAGTACGAAGACCCTTAGCAAAATATCGTTCGTCTTTTTTACCCTTCAAGAATAGATTTTATATTAGACAATACTGTAATTCAAGTTAATTTCCTATTATTTAGGACTTCAAAATCAAATAAAATTTTGATTATTAAATTTTCCTTATTTGAACTTTGAATAAATTCCTAACATTTAAGTTACATAAATCTTTTTCATATTTTATGTGACGACCCAAAGGGTCATCACCTACTTTTAATTGAATTTTATGTCTCCGAGGCCTTAAAAACTTTATTTATCATCACCTCGATTTGCGTGTGCAGTCCGGGCGCGTAGCCGGAAAGCTTAAATATGGAATTATGTGAAAAATGCTAAGTTTTGATTATAAAATGAGTAAATTTGACTTCGGTCAATATTTAGGGTAAACGAACCCCTGACCTGTGATCCGACGGTCCCGGAGGTTCCATAGGAAAATATGGGACTCGGACGTATTTTCGAAATTGAATTCCGAGGTCCCAAGCCCGAGAAATAAAATTTTAAGTAAAATTATTTTCTGAAATTGTTTAAGGAAATTTGAAATGAAAATTAATTAGAATGTGTTGGTATCGGGCCCGTATATTGGTTCCGGCGCCCGGTACAGGTCTTATATATGATTTAAGTCATTCCTATAAAATTTGGTTGAAAACGGACGTATTTTGACGTGATTCGGACTTGAATTACTAAATTTTATACTTGATGAAGTTTGAGAAAAAGTTTTTGATTTTGAGGTTTGATTCACTATTTTTGAGGTTATTTTGGCGATTTTATTACACGGATAGGTTCGTATGATGTTGCTGAGTTAGTACCTATGTTTGGTTAGGAGCCCCGAGGGTTCGAGTGTGTTTCGGATATGTTTCAGAAAGTTTTGAGTTTAAGAAAAGTTGCAGATTTTTGCAGTCAGTGTCCAGGGATTTTACCATTCGCGTTCACATGGTATCCCTCGCGAACGCGTAAGGCAAAGATCGCAGGTGCCCAGTTTCTTCTTCGCGAACGCAATGGTTGAGACGCGAACGCGAAGCTGAGGGGGAAGACCCTTCGCGAACGTGAAGAAGGTTTTTGCCTAGTTATTTTAAAAGACCCAAAACAGAATACTTACGGGATTTCACAAATATTTCACAAACCTCTTCTTCTCCAAAGCTCTTACGTGATTTTTGAAGCACTTCTTCATCAAAACTTTTTGGGTAAGTAATCTTTAACTTATTTTCTTCATTTTCCATTAACACCCATTAGATTTCTAGGCCTAAATCATGTGAATAACAGTAGAAAATTAGGAATTTGGATAGAACTAGGGCTTTTTGATTAATTGTGATTTAGACCTCATTTTGGGGTCAAATTCTAAAAATAATTATATATTTGAGCTCGTGGGTGAATGGGTGATTTGATTTTGGTCGGAACTTTGTGTTTTGACCAAGCAGGCTCGGGGTCGATTTTTGAATTTTTGGAAAGAATGATTAGAAAGCTAGAATTAAGCATTGGAATTGGATAGTTTAGCATTTATTGATGTTGTTAAGTTGATTATTTATAGATTTGATTGTGTTGGAGCCAAATTTGAAAGGAAAAGTGGTGTTTGAGGCTTGAGTTGGCCGTGGAAGTTCGAGGTAAGTGTTTGGTCTAACCTTAGCTTGAGGGATTAGGAGTCGAGTCCTATTTGTTACGTGATTATTGTTAAATACAACGTATAGGCATGGTGACGAGTATCTATTCGTTGGTGTCTAGCATGACCATGAGTCTTATAATGTGATTTTCCTGAATTTGTTGAATAATCTTTACTTTAGAAGTGAATTCTATTTGTTGTGAAAAGTTAAGAAGAAATTGTGAGTTTTGAACATCGAGGAGCATTGGCTCGAGTTATATTATGAATTGTGAAAGTATATGAGATGATTGAACCTTTTGGAGAATTGGCTCAAGTGGTAAAGCGAGTTATGAAGTATAAGTGAAAAATAGAGAAAGAGTTATTGAAATGTTCCCTTGCCGGGATTTATTTGTTGAATTATCGCTCCCTTGCCAGGATCTTTATTACAATTTCATTTATTCCCTTGCCCTATTGTTTGTAATTGTTGTTTGGGTGAGGAAGAGAGTTAAAGCATGAAGTGTGATGCTGTGCATTATTTGTTTTGTGAGGAAAGAGTGTAAAGCACGAAGGGTGATGTCGTGCTGGACGATGCACCATTCCGTGACTATTATATTGATTTCATGGTAAGTAAAGAGTGTAAAGCACGAAGGGTAATGCTGTGTCGCACGATGTACCATTCAGTACCTATTATATTGATTTCATGGTGAGGAAAGAGTGTAAAGCACGAAGGGTGATGGCGTGCCGCACAATGTACTATTCCGTGCCTATTATATTGATTCTTATGGTGAGGACGAGAGTAAAAACACGAAGGGTGATGTCGTGAACTTGTCCTTGATTTCCCTGATTCTTGCTGACAATTGAGTTATGTTGTCCTTTACGTTTATTTACTGATTTTCTGTTGTTATTTGATCTTATTTCGAGGTTATAGACTCTCTTACCCTATTTGCCTTGTGATTGTTGTTTGGGTGAGGAAGAATGTAAAGCACGAAGGTTGATGCCGCGTATTGTTTTGGTGAGAGAGAGTAAAAGCACGAAGAGTGATGTCGTGCACTTGTCATTGATTTCCTAAATTTTATTGATAATTGTATTACGGTTTCTCTACACTAAATTATTGGCTTCCTGTTGATACTCATTGTACCCCGCTACATGTTTTCCCCCTCTCACACTTGACTGTATATGACTGCTTCTTTCTGTACTTCTTTTTTGCTGTATATAATTAAATTGCACAGGTTTATTTGGTAGTCTAGTCCTAGCCTCGTCACTACTTCGCCGAGGTTAGGCTAGGCACTTACCAGCACATGGGGTCGGTTGTGCTGATACTACACTCTACACTCTTTTGTGTAGACCCCAGTATTGTAGACTTCGAACCGCGATGGGATTGTTGATTCTTGCTCATCCGGCGACCCGAGGTAGCCTTGCAGGCGTTCGCAGGCCCTGGCGTCCCCTTCTATCTACTTTCATATTTCTTACATATATTTCTAGAGACAGTATCGTATTTAATTCTTTCAGATCTTTATTTACAGTATTCTTAGACTGTCTGTGAAATTGTGATACCAGTTCTGGGTAGTTGAGACTCAAACAGTTGTACTAGTTATTTATGTTCAGGTAGTTTGTTGTTTTCTTCCGCTTATGTTAAATTCCATTGTTTAAATATTATTATTATTGTTAAAATTGCTAATGGATATAAAATGAGTAAAAAGGGTAACTTGTGAAATTAATTGGCTTGCCTAGCTCATACTGGTAGGCACTATCACGACTCCCTAGGGTAGAAATCCGGATCGTGATATTTTACTTGTGTAAATTAATAGCTTCTTCTTACACGTACATTATATATTTACTTATCATAACAGTTCTATTGTAAATCTTTGAATATTGAAGTTGACTATATATACAATCTAAACGAAATATATAGAGACACATCAGTAAGAAAGTATCTTCAAGTAAATTTACAAATAACATGGCTACATTTGAAAATAATAATAATTTATAGTAATAATAAATATTACAATATACTTTAAGTTTTTAATACATGTTGTAATATATATTTATATCAAATCAAAAGCTCAATTACGATATTGGATAAGTAAAGCCTATACATGATACTCTAATTTATAAATTGAAATTAATAGCAACAAATTATACTGTAATTTATAAGAAACTTTAAGTTAGTTTTAAGTAAATTTTCCTACATACTGTAATCAATAAATTTGAGTTTCTCGTTTCATGACAAAGCAAATACTTGTGCTACATAAACGCACAAAAATTTATCCATTCAATTAAAGGATTAATATTCTTCACTTTCAGAAACTTACACTTTTTTCTTTCATTTATATTTAAATATACATTTTTTATATTTATATAATTTTTTACAAAATCTTAATGCTCATTAATATGGGTACACGTACAACGTGCCGTAACTTAAAGAATAGTTAAGGTAAAAGGAGATCCCTTAATTGTAGCCACTTTAANCCCCCCCCCCCCCAAACCCAATTGTCTCTCAGCTACCGTCATGCCTCAAATCACGATGTTCTTCCATTTTCAAATCCTTCTATTCAACACATAAGCCAACTAGGGGGTACATAGACCGGGTTGGTTCGGTTTTTATTAAAATCGAACCAAACAAACTATATCGGTTTGGATTGGTTCAGTTTTGTTGGGTTTTTCGGGTTTTTTTGTTACATGAATATTATTTCAATCTTTCTTTGTTAAAATTATAGATAAGTCTTTGATAAGTGAATATATGTTTAGTAAATATGGAAAAAATTGACAATATATGATCTATAATTAATATATTCTAATGGGAGAATTTTTTTAGTAACACATGATAGTTTTTTCTTAGTCGTCTAACAATAATTTTTGTTAATTTACGCTTTCAAAGTTAATACATGAGAAAATCACAAATGTTTCTACATTTTCTAAAGAAAATTCACTATAAAGTCTTAAAAATATAAATAAAATTTATATATTTATATGACGGTTTGGTTCGGGTTTTTTTACTCAATACCAAACCAAGTCAAACCAAACCTAGTTGGATTTTTTAATCGGTTTGGTTTGGTTTTTCGGTTTGGTGCGGTTTTCCGGTTCGGTTTGAACACCCCTAAAGCCAACCATTAGAATGACATGATGCATCTCTTTTGGATTGTACTTATATGTTATAATCTATATCTATATTATATTAAAAGCACGAAAGCCCTTAGCGAAATGTCGTTCGCCTTTTTTGACCTTTAAGAATATATTTTATATTGGACAAAGTAGTAATTTTTGTTATTTTCCTAATATGTAGAAATGGTCATTAATTATTTTTCTAACATGTAGGGACAATCATTTAATTAAATGCCAACTATTTAGGACTTTGATATGGAAAATCATATAATTATCTTTTTGTAGTAAAAGTTTTTGTTTAAGAATCCTTGACGAGCTCTTTTCTTTTCGTTAAAAAGTTTCAGGTTTAGTAGTGTTTTTTTCCTTTTTCTTTTTAGAACTTCTTTTTTTCGTTCAGTTATGTAATTTGATTATTACAATGATCTATAATAGTTTATTCTTTTTCCATCCATCAAAAATAATTCATATAATGTTTATTATTAATTAAAAAGTTAAATAATTTGCATTTTACTCTTGAAAAGAAAATTGTTATTTTCTATAATATCACTTTAATCATTAATTAATTCATATAATATTTATTATTAACAGTATTATATGTCGGATAAAATTGCAATACAAATAAAATATTTTTCTTGGAAAGAATTGACGTACGATAGAAAAGGGAGAATAAAAGAATAGAAAGTAGGAAACTTTTTCTTACTTGATATCCCCAACGACAGAGAAGGTAAAAGACGTTCTTTTGATAGTTTGCAGGGAAAGTCAATATTTTCGAAGGAAAAAATCTAAAAGAATAAGATAATAACTACGAAGGTCAAAATTTTTGTAGTTTATATATATCTATCTATACTATATTAAAAGCACGAAAGCCCTTAGCGAAATATCGTTCTCCTTTTATACCCCTTAAAACTAGATTTTACATCGAACAACATTGTCATTTAATAATTTTCCTAATATCTAGGACTTTGAAATTAAATAAAATTAAGTTTATTAAATCTTTCCTTATTTGCATTATTTAGGCCTTTAAAATTAATTAAATTAAAAACTAAAAAAGGCATAGAACGTGAAACTAAAAAACTCGCCTTATGTTAATTATTATGTATGTTTAAACATGGAACTTGAATTTTTATAATTTATTGCTTGCAATATAAGGTCCCAAATAGTCGTTTTGCAATTAATGTGTCAAACTGTAAAATATTCCACCGACGTAGATAGAGATTCCGCTTGGGTTTACAGTTTAATGAGATTTGAACTTATTTATAATAATCATCTAGAGAAAAAGGAAGCCAAACACTTCTAGAAAATTATTATTCTACATCTCCATCAACATTTTTTTAAGGAGTATTAATCAAAATCTATGTGGACTGCTGAAGAACAAAAGAGCAAAACTTAGCAAATCTCTAAGAAAAAAGGGGGTATTATTTGTTCTCTATTGATTTTCTAGCCATATGGTTAGATTATATACTAATTACATACAATTATGCATATATAATATATAAATTATGCATGTACTATACATTTACTAGCTATTTTTAGTTTAAGCAGTTGGGTGGTCGGTTATTTCGGTTATTTCTTCACTTCTTTTAAAATAGATCCAATGTCATTTTTATTAATTTCAATTAATTCTATTTTATTTTGTCCGTTTTTAGTTCATTGGTGAAGAAAGTAACTTAAAATATGGCCTTGTATCTCTTTATATTGTAGTTCACTTATAAATAAAACACATCTTTTAAAGAGTTCGCTACAGAATTCATTATGATTACACCTTTGACAAGATATGCATAAATAGTTTATAGTTTAAAGTTTTATTCTTCTCTTTATGTAATGGATTTTGTAGTTATTTCAATTTTGTTTTTCAGTATGATTAATTTGGATCTTTTATGTTCTCTTCAGGAAACGCTTATATTTTGAGTTTTTGTTTTTTATGAGCCAACGAGGTCCAAGTGAAATATACATAATACATGTTTACATTGTATATAATAGCATCTAAAATATTTTACTATAAATCGTGAATACCATAATAAAAAAATTTGTATATTAAGATTAGATATTATTTTGTAGCGTTTCTTATTTATTACATGTTCTTTGATCATGACAATGGAATCAGATTTGAAGGAATAATGTGTCTCAAAGTGTAAAACTTTTGAAATTTTTGATTTTCTTTTTTATACTTAAACAAATTTGCATTTTAAAAAAAATTTGACAGAAAAGAATTTATAATTTATAAAGATAAAAATTTGTAACAATTGAAATGGCACAACATTTAAATTGCATCCTAATATTTATAAATTTAAAATTAACTAAAATTTTAGTTGGTAAGTCTTTCCTTATTAAAATTATGTTGGAAATTATAAATAAATCGACTAAGATTCTACCTAATATAAATTCTTCTCCTATTACAAAAAGCTTAAAAAATATTTTTCTTATTGAAGAAAGGATGTTACAAACCAAAAAAAAAATACGACTAAGAATATTAATTAGTCCATGCCGACACCAACTTAGTCTCATGAAGAATACTCGATGATTACGGAATACTAACATCCATTGTTGGAGATTAGTCCATAAAATATATATATGTTCATAGGAAATTATTTAAAGTTGAGTTATTTCATAATTGAATAAATACAAATTAAATAGAACATAATATTTTATTGGATAAGAATATAAGATTCAAAAGTTACAGTTTTATCTCCCTTTCTTATGACTATTCTAGAAAGATATATTTTTGGAGTTTGTTTTCAGGTAATGGGTCCAAAAAAATATTTTTGTCATACCATATATTTTATTGCGTATTTTTCTCTTTTATCCTTTTTTGTGTATGTTTTGTTGAATTTGCGCCGAACAAATACCTTGAATTTCATAATATTTTGAGGAGGATTTATGGTACGAATGAGATGAAAGAATGCATGCACAGGGTGATGTACCAATGATAAACTATGATATAAACATGATGATTCGGCTTTGTTGCTTCTAATTCGAGGACTTTTGTCGTTTTAATATTCATCAATTTTAGAAACTTTACTTTATACTTAAATCCATTTTAATATAGTACTATCTAACAATGTGGTTTTAGAAATTTATATTCATTAATATAAGGTACACGCGCAACGCGTACCCTAAGACTAGTAGCTTAAAATACGTGTAATTATTTTTTACTTTGTCACCTAAAAACAGGGGCCGAAAGGGTTCGGCGATATCAGTAGCTTTAGTTCAAATTATATATTTGTCTTAAAAAATTCATTAATCATTCATAATTTAATAATTTAGATCTTGTAACTTAAAATACTTAAAAATCTGAACCCATAAAGTTAAAATCATAGTTCTGCCTCAACCTAAAAAGATAGGAAATCTCAGCTCCTTGTATAACTCAAGGAAGCTTACACAATATTGTCACTGTTGATATTTTTTTACTTGTTGCATAGAAAGAAAATGAGAACAAAAGAGATTGATAAACTTATGCTTGTATAGAAGTTTTCAAGTTTCAGAAAAAAGATCGAGTATAAAGGTGTATATATATCCAATTGTAGAACAAGAGAACAAAAAAAAAAAAAAAGG
>MU750809.1:63676-78242 GCA_026770625.1 Nicotiana glauca | reverse complement strand
TAATAATAATAATAATAATAATAATAATAATAATAATAATAATAATAATAATGATAATAATAATAATAATAATAATCCATAACCTTTTTCTCATTTTCACGCGTCTTTTCCTTCGCACTCAATTATGTCACTAAAAAGTGTCTAATTGGCACAAATGTGGCTTAGTTGAAGGGCCTAATAGGAACAACTCTATGTTTAAGTGTCCAAGTGACAAAAAAGGTCAAGTTTAAGGGTCCAGTTATGTATTCCGCCAAAAAAAAGTTTAGATTCTGGGAATTAATGGCAAAAAAAGACATGAACCGATCGAATATTTAGATACTCAAACATACATAGACATACTATAAATAGTCATAGTTAGCTACACCCTTTGCTCATATTCATTGAGTTCATGCAAGAAATTGTATTAAAGCAAGAAATAGATCTCATTTAAGCAAAAGTGTTAGTATCAAAATGTCAAGAGGAAGAGACACACTGGTACTTGGTAGAGTGATTGGAGATGTTTTGGATCCATTTACAAGATCTATTGACCTAAGAGTGGTTTATAGTAGTAGACATGTTATTAATGGTTGTGACTTTAGGCCTTCCCAAGTTATTCATCAGCCTAGAATTGAGATTGAAGGGGCAGATGTTTGCACCTTTTATACTCTGGTAAATATTCTGTATTTATTTTATATATCACTCTTTAAATCTTTCTGTTTTTATCCGTTCTTTGAAGAATAATACTTTTATGTATTGAAAACACTATTAGAAATATTTCCAACAAACTTTTCCTCAGAAAGCTTAGGTTTTCGACGAATTTCGAATGGAAACATGAAATTTGTGTCTTTCATTGTGGTTTTTTATTTTACCTTTAATAACATGTTCTTATAGCCATAGAAATATCATGACATGTTCTTAGAGGGGCAGATATTTGCACCTTTTGCTCTATGGTAAATATCCTATATTCATTTTATATATCACTCGTTTCATCTTTCTATTTTTATCTGTTCTACGAAGAATAATACCTTTCTGTATTGAAACCCATATTAGAAATGTTTCCTACTGACTTTTCATTGGAAAGCTTAGGGTTTGGATAGGTTTCGGATGGACACGTGAGATTTGTGTCTTTCTATTTGCGATCCTTTTATTTTATCCTTAATAATATGTTCTTATAGCCACAAAAATGTTATGACATGTTTTTGGAGGCGCAGATGTTTGCACGTTTTACACTCTGGTAAACATCCTATATTTATTTTATATATCACACTTTTTATTTTTCTACTTTTATCTGTTCTACGAGGAATAACATCTTTCTGTATTGAAACCCATATTAGAAATATTTCTGATTGACTTTTTGTCGGAAAGCTTAGGTTTTTGACGGATTTTGCATGGACACGTGAGATTTGTGTCTTTCTAACTGTGATATTTTTATTTTATCCTTAATAATATATTCTTTTAGCCATAGAAATGTCATAACATGTTCTTGGAGGGGAAAATATTTGCACCTTTTACACTCTGGTAAACATCCTATAATTTTTTATGTCACTCTTTTCGTCTTTCTATTTTTATCTATTCTACGAACAATAACACCTTTCTGTATAGAAATCATTACTAAAAATGTTTCCAACGGACTTTTCGCAAAAAGCATAGATTTATATGGATTTCATACGGGAACGTGAGATTTGTGTCTTTCTATCTGTGATCTCTTCATTTTACCCTTAATAATATTTTTTTACAGTCATAGAAATATCATGATGTGTTTAACAACACAAGTTCCGATGATACTTTTAGTATGTACAAAAAGCTGTTTAATTCTTTCATTCTTAAACTATTGTGTCCAGTCAAATAACATATATAAAGTGAAACAGAGGCTAACCACATACCATTATTTCTTGCTCCTTTGCACTAGCTGTACACAAAGAAGTGTATAATCTAGGTTTTCATGATTTTTCGTATAATTTTTTTTATTCTGGAAATATTTATCAAGACATGTTGGAATTTCGTTTGTTTATTAAGGTAATGGTGGATCCTGACGCTCCAACCCCAACCAACCCAAACATGAGAGAGTATTTGCACTGGTCAGTATATTATTTGTCGATTTAATTTATATATACTGATAATACAATTAGTTTTTACATCACTAATACTAAAATGTTCGTTTTACTATTCTGTCTTCTGACACTTTCTGAAAAGAGAGGTGGATTTGAGTTTGAGGTCTAGACGTTAGGGGTGTATTAAAGGAGGTTCACTTGAATTTCTTACGCCAGAAAAATATATTATGCAAAATCTCATATAAATAAGCTTTTAATTTAATAAAAAAGTGGCATATATAAGAATACAATCACTTTAGAATGCACGTTTAAATCTTAAGTATTGCATTCTTGTACTTTAAGGGGTCCTTTTATTCGGAAACAAATTATTCCATGATTAATTTTTCCGATATTAGTTATCCTCGGATTAGTTATCCTACCCTCCCATGGCAATAAAAATATACTACAATTTCGGGATAACTAATCCCGGAATTAGTTATACCAAAATTTTGTCCCATACAAATATCGAATAAACTCATCTCGAATTTAATTCCGAAATTAATTATCCCTTATCGCTCGTACCAAACGAGCCCTAAATTTCTTCACTGTTGTTTCTCAAAATTCAAAAAACCATGATTTTCGTAACAGTGACAATAAGAACTTCAATTACTGAAATTCTTATTCAGTTGTTTTCTTGTCATCCTCATGTATGGTGGACCAATATTCCAATATGTCGGATTTCTCTGATAGCTTCATACCACACTCTAATTTTGTCAAGTAAAACTTACGCAAATAGTAAGAATAAAATCAAGGGCAAAACTTACTTTTAGTTTGCGGCGGAAATTTTACATTCGGTCCAAGGCTTAGGATTCGGTGGACAAGGAGACACATGACATTCAATAAAAATTTATCATTGTTCGAAGATATACAGAGTTCTATGCTAATAGCTGGCTATTTTTTAAAAATATTTGCAAGTATATATGGATTTTTTGTCGAATTTTTCGGAGGCCGGTGACCCCTTAACTCATCATGTGCGTCCGCCTCAGCATCCGGTAATAGTAAAAGGGTATAAAATTATATTTTATATATATATATATATAAAATATATAATTTTCGACTATTATTTTAAAGCGGCTATACAATGTCATTTTCTCAAAAATAAACTTTCTTATCTCTTTGAATTAAGTTAAATCCTAATTTCTCATGATTTTCACCTACTTTGTACACACTTCAACATTTCTATTTTTGTAATCCACGTATGGCAATTTTCAGTAGCTCTCGCATATATTCACTAAAATTTTGCCAACATCGACTTAAAAAGCATCATAATAGAACGGTCAACAACTTAAAAAGCATTAAAACGTGTCTACTTCAAAAGTTAAATGTTATATCTATAGAAATTCGCTTATGCCAAAACCCTTTTCAATATAATAAAATTAAAAAAACTTTCAATTTTTCTTTTACTAGAAAATAAACTTTCTAGTAGGTATGTTTCAATTTTTTCAAGGAACTTGTATTATTCTCTCTATTTCAATTTATGTGAACTTGTTTGGCTGTGCACAAAATTTAAGAAAAAATCAAAACTTTGGAATTTGTAGCCTAAACAAGTCAAAAAAGGGGTCCAAAGTATTTATGTGGTTATAAAAACTTGTCATTAAGGATATAATTGAAAGTTTAAGCTAAATTGAATCCAAATTTAAAAAGGGGTCATTTTTTTTAAACGGACCAAAACGAAAATAAGTTCACATAAACTGGAGAGGATGAAGTATTAGTTTAAAAAAGATGATGTGTAAAAGGGAGAAATGAAGAAAATCCCTATGTTTGGGTAGGTTTAAAATAGTTCTTTTGAATAGGTTCTTTAAATTTTGCCAAAAGTGAACCTTTGATCTATTCGTCAACTATTTAACAAACTCCGATTGTTAGACTATATGCGAAATGTGGGGAAAAAAGAGAGATTTAAATGGGAGCTTGATCGGCACAACTGAAGCTCCAGGAATTTTTCGAACTCCAGCACAGTGTGAAGAGTTTCTCCTGTAAAAGCTTCGAACTCTAGCACACTATGGTGGAGGGTATTTCGTAATTTATCTAGAGTTGGTTTTGTCTAAATTTTATTTTTCATTTAAAATACTATTACTCAATTACGTTTCTAATAGTCGCTAAATATTAAAAAAACGATCCAAAAACTGGACATCCGACGCAATATTCAGTGGAAATGGTACCAGATAACCCCTTTTAAGCATATTGTTTAAAATATATCCACAGTTTATTAAGTATTTAAAGATTAGCCAATTTTGCTTAAACTTCAAGACAATATCCTAGAGTTTAAACCTCATATTTCAAACTGCAGGACATTGTGTCCTAAAGTTCGAAATTGTGTCCAAAAGTCTGAATCTTATGTCCTGAATTTCAAATAAATTTAGGCTCTTAGTCCTGAATTTCAAATCAGCAGCTAAAAATTCAGGACTCTAAATCCTCAATTTTCAAATTCAGGATACTTTATCCTAAAATTTGAGTGAATTGACTTATCTTTAAGTACATAATTATAAATATATTTTAAATAGCAAATTTAAAAGTGACTATTGCTACACTCCGCCCCTATTTTCACCTAGACATCTCTTTGGTTTATTTACGGACCATATGAGATCGGCCCATGAATCCTCTAGCTTCTTCACTAACGTGCCTGTCCAAACTCTGACCGGAACCTTTCCCATGTTTACGGAAGTAACAGTCATCTCTTTAAACCGAAACTAGATGATAGATGCATAATATAATTTTTCTTCATGTATAATATATGTAAAACTGTGTATAATCAGCGCATAATCTATATATATCGGCTAGAAAAAATATAGATATTGAAATTTTAACAGATCAAGATAAGTTCTAATTTCAAGATAACTCTTGAAAAATTCGGAGTCTATTAGGGTTACTTGGTAGCTACTTCACTCAAACCGTAATGTATGCCTATGTATCCTTCAAAGACGATATCGAAATTCCATAAAAATATCATGGAATATTCATATAGAGAGATCAAAGACATCAAATATTGTCTTTCTCAAAGTTGCCGAAGTGATCAACTGATATTCTTCCTTTTCATGGAGATCAAATACATCTGAACAAATTCAGCATCATACTACGTTCGAGAAATACCTGCTAAGGCCCTCGAATCACGTAGAATAAATCGGAGGGGAGAATCAAAGGATAATAGAGTTGTAACCTACAATGTTTATCAATAAAATTCTTTTTTCATTATAATTGTTTGTGATTGCAATTTTATTTTTTTGCACAAATTTATTACAAACAAAAATAAACAATGAATTTGTCCTATTAGAAAAGTCTATGGAATACAAATGCTAGAAATAAAACTTTGACTCATCTTCGTTTCTTAAAATGTGTTCGGAAAATATCATATTCTTTTGCTATAATTTAAGAATATCATATTGCGAAAAAAAAAAAAAAATTGGAATTACGTACCCAATTTCAACAAGTGCGCTGATTCTTTGCTAGGTTGGTCACTGATATCCCAGCAACTACAGGAGTAAACTTTGGTAAGTCTCTGTCCTTCATTCTAATCACGATTTTTATTACTCTTATATTTCATTATTCTTTTCGAAACGGAGAATAATATTTCTTTTTCCTCTAAGGTTATAAGTAGACAAAGACAATGTAAAATTGAAAGTTAAAAGTAGCCATAAGTTATATTGCTCGGATTTTCCAAAAATGTTGTCGTATTTGTATTTGATCATCAAAAAATACATTATATTTGGAAGATCCAACACACATCATGCCATATTTTTGGAAATTCCGAACAATATAGACCATAAGATTAGACATGATTTTTAAGTGTGATTTATGTTTTGTTTATTTTTTGCATTTTAGGAAATGAAGTGGTATCCTATGAGAGTCCAATGCCTACCACAGGAATACATCGGTTTGTTTTTGTGCTATTTCTGCAATTGCCTCGAGAGATTAATGTCTATGCTCCTGGAAGTCGTCAGAATTTCAACACAAGAAATTTTGCAGAGCTTTATAATCTTGGCTTACCTGTTGCTGCAGTTTACTTTAATGGTCAAAGGGAAAATGGCACCGGTGGCCGTCGACTATAATATGCAGCTGTTTAATATGTATAAATAATGTATCCAAAACCTAGCGAACTGCTTTTTCTAGAATCCAGAACTCAGAATCCTACATCTTTTGGCAAATATCCAAGAAATAAAATAAGTTAATATGGCCATGTTAAAAAACTACATATATGCGCACTTTGGTGTTTTTAATGGATTATTATCTCAATTTCAAGTATGGCTCTCGTTGGACTTTTTATGTAAATATATGAACCTAATAATAAATATTCCTTTCTAGATTATAGTATACAGACCACTGCTGATCAATTATCTAGTTATGAAATACTATTAGCTTTGTTTATGCTATCAATATGTTTACGTGTGATTCAGTGTCTGATAAAACACTGTCCAAATACATTCAGCATCTTCCGGCTTAATACTTCTCCAACAAATAATTAAATTAACGAGCAAGGTTTGGAGATCTTGTCGTAACAACCTCGAAAAGTTGAAAATTACCCATGTAACACACCATCTACAAGCATGCACTCCCACATCTTTATATATTATATTAACAACCATATATCAAATTTCGTCATTTATTACAATATGCCGTTTCTACAACAAAAAAAAAAGTGCAAATCATCCTTTATAATAATAATTTTAGAATCACCATACAAATAATTTTCAACACTCATCATGTTTACAGCATATAATATAAGAATCGTTCCATTTTTTTTTTAAACATAAATTTTTGGTTCTTGCGAACGAATAATCATTGAGTCGTCCTCTTTCCGAACAAAACAATCTTAAGCCAACAAGAACTTATGAAAATAAGATTCAAATTTCTCCATTTGTTTGGCAGGAAGAGCAACCAAAACATTGACGCCATCATTGCTGCTGCTTCTACCATCATCAATATTAGGGAAGAATAAAATAATATCTTTTCTATGGCTAACCACAGGACAACTATACTTAGGTTTTCCCCAAGGGTATTCCACTTCAGAAAACCCTAATCTCCACCAAGAAGAAATTAAAAATTCTCCATTTGGAAATCCCTTATAAAATTCTCCCCAATCTATTGCACTTCTAGCATATTCATCAGTCATTCTCATAGCCCCTTTTGATACCATAGCCACAATTTTACTAAATGGCCATTCTTCGAGATCATGACACGTGGCGGAAGCATAGGAAGTCAAAACAGCATTTCCAGTGTAAGATTTTGGTAATGGCGGATTTAGCCTTGGCCTTATATCAACAGCAAATAAAACAGTGGAAATTCTCTCTGAATTGTTCTCAACATCAAAAGATAATGCCTTGCATTTCCATACATGAGCAGTTACAGCATTAAAACTTGTAACTTTTGCATGAGGGGCATTTTCGTCTTTTGCCTTGTCCTTCAATGAAGTAATGTCACTTGAATTAAGCTTAAATATTTTGAACACAAGTTCTTCTTGTAGGGTTTCAAATACTGCAGGATTTAGTTCTTCACCTATAGGGACTTCCAATTTGAGTAATTCAGGATGTGGGAAATCAACACGTGGTGGCGATCGAGCGGCTAATAGAGAACGGTCGTTACATGGGACAATAGCTAAGGGCTTGTCATCACCAAATGCTTGAGAAGCTAAGTTTAGTAAGAAAATCTTGTAGCTTGTTCCATCAAAGGTTATGTGATTTGTTGATGTGCCCATTGCAAAACCTCCACACTTAAATGATGTCACCTTAAAGAGGTAAAAACATTTAGAAAAACTAACTTAAAGGCCGCCTATCCAACTGCCTAAATTAAAATATATGACAGATGTATTATATATATATATATATATATATAAAATCATGTGTTCAACCATATATAGTTTATATATACCGACTAAAAAATAAATAATAAATTTAGCTGACTATTTGTGTAAAGAGCCCAAAAAATTAACTGGTTATAATATCTGTGATCTAAATCTTGTGGCTTTGGAGAAGAAATATGGTTCTCAATCCCATTTATGATTTTTGATGTGGCTTGACAATGATATGTAATATAGTATGCACATGGAATTTAATGCCAATGGGTCTCAATAAGTAAATAATGGATCTTAATCTTCTAAGATCAATATTAATCTTGTGTTTAATTATTGTCTTTTGAAAAGCTAAGAGAGCTATGTGATAGGCAGAGGTAGAGCCAGAATTTCAAGCTTATGTGTTGAGGATCCTAATCTTTTTAAATTACTGGGTTCTAAATTAATAATTTCTCCATATTTAATAAAAATTTTAAGACAAATACATGATATAAACCAAAGTTAATGGGTTCGGCCAAACCCGTTACCGATATTGTGGCTCCACCTCTAGTGATTGGTGGAGGCTTAACCTTAAAAGTATATATGACTCCAAATTTGTCTATGAAAAAGTAAAATGGGGGATACCAAGTGAAAATTTTGTGTTGTTATCCTTTCTAACTAATGATTAAAAAACAAAAGAGTTACAATTTCACATTGTCAGGAGTTGAAAATTTGATCGCTCATATTGGTAATCGTATCTAGTACCAGTTAACTTAGAATAAGCATAGTCTCTTAAAAAATTAATTTTTGCATATGTATATATAATTCGATTTGAAAGTAATAAGTTGAATTAAACTAGAAAATCCGTCTTAAATTCACCTTTGTTGTTAATTAATATCAAAGATATTGAGACATGATGTGAAAGAACATCATTTACTTACCTTGATATAGGAGGCAGCCCAAAACATTGGCATTATTTTGTAACATTGAGTAGTTGGCAAATGGTAAAAACTCGAAGAGAATTAATTAATTAAATGACTGCTCTGCGCTTCCATTCTAGCTAGGTCCATTATTACAATAATTAAAGCTACTCATTTAGTGTTATTTTTTTATTGAAATACAATACATTTCTTAAAAAGGACGATTGTTAATTCCCCAAGTGGATTCAGAATTTTAAGTTTATGGGTTCCTATAACAATCTCAAGTTGATCTACATGATAACTGGACCAACAAACTGGGTTCCAAGCTAAATATTTTTATATTTTTAATGAAGTTTTACTACTAATATAAGGTCTATGTAAAAGCTATTAGGTTCAAGGGAACTCGTAACGTTTGCTCTAGATCCACCCCGTTTAATTCTTACCTTCTTCTCTTATCTTTTGGGAGAGAAAAGAACTAGTTCAATCAGAGCTCTTTCACAACGCGACGAACATTAGATTTTTTATTTTTATTTTTTTTAAAGTTTATTAGCAAAAAATTTCAAGTGAGAGAAATATTAAGATGAGAATTTTGACAATTACAAGACTAGTACTAAAAAAAAAGAAGGAGATTACAAGAAATAGAGACACAAAAAAATATTTTGGGTTCAAAATTAATAGTGGCAAGCTTGTGGGTGTAGGGGTGTACATGGACCGGGTTGGTTCAATTTTTATCAAAACCAAACCAAACCAACTATATCGGTTTGGATTGATTCAGTTTTGTCGGGTTTTCGGGTTTTTTGTTACTTAAATATTATTTCAATCTTACTTTGTTAAATATTTGATACGTATACATCTATTTAGTAAAAATATAAAAAGTTGACAAACATATTATCAATTAAAATATTATTATGTGAGAATTTCATTAGTTAACACATAATAATTATTTGTTTAGTTGTCTGACAATAATTTTTCGTTGATATACACTTTCAGGTTATCCGAATTAGTAATTAAACATAAAAATCAATATGATACCTAAATATTAATAACCACTTCACATTCGAAAAAGATATAAGAATTTAATACATCTTAACATATGATATGAATATGTAAGAACAAAGAGATAGACGTATTTCAATAATATTTGATAAGAAACTGATCATATAACCCATTATTTAAGGTCAATAAATATGGAGCACTTCATATTCTATTAAAATTTATATCCCGCAAGAGAATCCCAAATATTTCTATACATTTTTTAAAGATAATTTTATATAAAATCTTAAATAATATATATAAAAATTATATATTTATATGTGGGGTTGGTTCGGATTTTTTTATTCAATACCAAACCAAATCAAACCAAACCGAGTTGGATTTTTTAATCGGTTTGGATTGACTTTTCGTTTTGGTGCGATTTTTCGGTTCGGTTGGTACAACCCTACGTGGGTGGATAAGTGACTTTCTATAAGTGAACTATTGCTAGATCTCTTAAGATTTCCTATAATTACTAAAGCCACATATAGGCGACTTTTTAAAAATGAATTGTCCATGAATTGGAACGAAGAGAGCAATACCAAAAGGAAATGTTTCATACCTGGATAATGCAAAGTGGTTTATCATCTTTTTCCAAATGATCAATACTATGAGTTACAAGCTGTTTAAATCCAGGATTAGGATAAACCAAATCACCAATTTCTTTTAATGTTAATTCACTTGAAGCTACAACAAATCCAGCTCCTTCTGCATTACAATCTATTTCCAACCTTCCAATTTGGTGATTCATTTTATGCCTCCCAGCCAAAAAATCATAAGGAACTAAAACTTTCGATAACGCGTTTCGGAGTTTATCTATCACAATTTCTGGTGGAAATTCAGGATTGGCAGGAAAAAAATGCAATGTTTGGACATCAAAATTGAGGATTTGGTCAATATTTGATAAAAACATAGGTTTTTTCTGAGTTTTTTCTGAAGGAAAAACTAAGCTAGTGTCATGAATTGTGAGCTTAAGTTCTTGGATTGTTGATTCAAGAGGTTGATAAAGAGTTCCCATATTGAATATAGTGATATAATTTTTGTGTTGCTTTTGTGTGTGTGTGTGTTTTGATAGCTAGGAGTGTGTCTATATATACTAAAATTATGTAAGGTGAAAGGGGAAAGGAAGTGATGTTGGTGAGATTTTTAAGTCACATGGTTGCACATTGTTTAGGTAAGAACATGATTTTATGGAAAAAAAGCTAGATGTGTGACATTTATAACATGTGTACTAGTTTAAATCCAATAATAGTTGCATTTATATGATTTCAGTATCAGTACAACTCGTCTTTAATTTCTTCTCAAGGATGTCATAGTGCTATTTGTACATCATGCCCTTTTACAATTTTGAATTTAAGAAAATGAGCTTTTTAAATCTCTTATGTATAGAATACACATCTCTTACGTGTAAAAGTAAATCTCTCATGTGTAAAAAAGAGTCTAGGGTCATAAAACTAAAAACAAGTTTGTAAAGAGCTAAAAAATCAATTGGCTAGAATTCGCTAGAGTTTTAAATTTTGTAAAAGAATTAACTCAAATAGCAGCCCATTTAGGCAACCAAATAAAAAATAGTTGGTGGAGGATGGAGATATAAATATATGTAATTTATATGTTATATGTGCATAATTATGTATAATCTATGTATATGGCTAAAAAATATAATTACATAAACAATAAATATGACCGATTATTTATGTAAAAATCTCATAATTGTAAGGTTTTATCTTCTCGGACTCGAGCAACTAGTAAAAAGTCGAGGAAGTTAGCCAACATATTAACAGTTCTTAATCAATATACATATATTATTATACACTAGTAATATACAATTACAAACATATAATCGGTGTGTGTGTTTATTAGAGCCATCAATATGGGCTTGATCCGTTGGGCCAGCCCAGTCCAGCCCGTGATTTAGCAGGGCTGGACTAGAATTTTTGGAGCCCGTTTAAAAATGAGGCTTTTAAGCCCGACCCGAGTAAGCCCGTGGCCCGCGAGGCTTGACTGAGGCTGGGCCGGGCCAGCCCGTGGGCCTAATAAATATTTACTTAAAATATATAAAAAAATAAAAAGTATATTGCTGTTAGATATGGAAAGTCAGAATTGGATCTTTACTAAGAGGAACCAAAACTTGATCTTGAGAAGTTTCAAGAGGTGATGTTGTCATGTATTGGAAGGACCATTCTAGAAAATATCTCGATCTTTCAATGATGGTGCGTGATGTACTTAGCATTCTTTTTACCATTGTACCATCCGAATCAATATTTAGCATTGGTGGCGTGTTCTTACAAAATACAGAAGTTGCATTTATTATGAAAATGTCCAAACACTTGTTACTACTTGAAATTGGCTGCACAGGTTTTCCCGAACTCAAACTGGTAATATTTTTTATGTGAATTTAAATATTATTAATTTTTAAAATTTAATTACTTTTAATATTTAACTAATTTATATTGTATATGAATTGTAGATGAAAGTGAAGATGTTAAGACAACCTTATCACAAGCGGATTCAAATATGTTTGATGAAGATGATGTGTTGGATATCTCATAAGCATCATGAACGTTCTCCTGAATAGTTTGTTTTAGTTTTGACTTTTAGTGAATGAAATATAGTCCTGTCTTTTACTTTTTTTTTGTATTTATTGTGATATATTGGAACAATATAAAAGGTTATTAAGTTTTGCGTATTTTTTTCAATAAGATATTTTTTTAACTTTTAAATAATTATCTTTTTTTAGGTTAGAACTTAAAGAAAAAATATAAAATTATATTTTTAAAAATGATGGGCCGGCCCATGGGGGCCCGCAGCCCACATAGGGCTGGGGTGGGCTGACCATTATAAGGCCCATCAAAATGGTGGGCTAGCCCAGCCCAGCCCGTCAATTGCTAAAGCCCACGTGGGCTGGGCTGGGCTAGCCCAGCCCGACCCATTTTGACAGCTCTAGTGTTTATCCATCGACTATTTTTTAGGATGGACTATTTACGTTAATTTCTCTAAGACGTCCCATATCTAATAAACTATTCACTTGCACATACTCTTCACTTAATTTTGTTGTTTGAAGTCTTTACAAAAATAGCCGGCATAAATCACAACGTATTTTCTTTAGCAGGTATACATTTAATATATGATTATATACATACCATACATGAATATATATCATCCGACTATTTTTGTTTAAATGATTGAGTGAGCATTTATTTAGGTTAATTCTTCTCTCTCTTTATTTTAAGAAGGAAAAAAAAACTTGAAATACATTGTTGTTTTAAAACTATAGTACCAATTGTAGTAAGAATTTTAGATGTATGAAAACAAACCATTTCTTAACGTATAGAGTCTTAACCTACTTTTAGCAACGATACTAATTAAGAATAATACTGAGTTTGCTTTAAATATAAAAGGCCTTCAACTTTCTGTAAAATACTTTTTGTAATAAGAATTCAGCCTATCCCCCTTTTTTTTTTTTTAGCAATTTGATTCCTACAAAACAAACATCATGAGAACTCCATGACGCACCCTCTCTACTTTACAATTAATAACCCGGCGCAATAGCATTTAAGAATCGGTTGAGTAATATTGATGAAAATGATTTGTATTTAACAGCTAGAAAAGTTAGTTGGAATACTGTTACTATTAATAGTAATTATGATATAAAACCCATGATTGATAGATATAAAAACTTAAATTAAGCTAGTGTTTGGACATAAATTTGATTAAAACTTGAAAAAAGAGTTTTTGAAGTTGTGTTAAAAAAATAAAATTTGAAAGTTGAAGCTGTGTTTGGACATTTATTTTATTTGAAGAAAAGTTGAAGTTTTATGAGTGGAAGAAAATTTCACCCAAGAACTGTCCTGAACCAGTTTTTGCGAACTTGAAATTTTTTGAATTTTTTTCCCCCAAAACATTATCTTATTTTATAAACAAATAATTTTTTCAAAAAAAAAATTTTAAAAAATGAGGTCAAAATCTATGTTCAAACGGGAGCTAAGATTATGAATACATATAATATCAAAAAAAAAAAAAATTGTAGTTGAGAGGAGCTAAAATATTATCCACGAGTTCAGCCGAACCTAGTAGTTTTTAGATCAGGATATTTTTATTAGGAAATCTGTTAAATATATTTGTGAATCCAATAGTGTAGCCATGCCGGGTTATGGGCTCAGAGGCAAGCTCAGAATCCATAAACTCAAAATCATGGTTCAATTTTTGATGATTCATTTACTTTAACCTATTTATCTTTCCTTTCGTTAATCTCTTAGTAGGTTAAAAAAAAGGGGTGGGGGGAGGGGGCAGCCCGGTGCACTAAGCTCCAGCTATGCGCGGGATCCGCGAATATGCCAGATCACAAGGGTCTATTGTATGCAATTTTACCCTGAATTTCTGTAAAAGACCGTCTTCACTATTCGAACAAGTGACCTCCTAATCATATGACATCAACTTTACCAATTCTTAATAGGTACAACTACTATATTAATCCTCATCACGATAAGTCACAAAGCATTGCAATTAAGATTTGAAGGAAATTTGGAGATTAGAAAAATGCTATGTCAACTGATGATAGGCTATAATTACGTGTTTTAGTCGATTATTACACTCTAATTTAATGCACTTTAGTTGAGTTTGCGCTTTAATCGCTAGTGTTTTGCACTAACTATGTATTTTATGCCTTGTAGGTATGATTTCGAGCTATGTAGATGTTATGGAATGAATTTATATTATTTGAAGCTTTGAAGTCTGAGTAAAAGCTCAAGGAATAAAACCGGGATCGTGTTCGGGGGTCAAAGTTGATA